>WSYH01008469.1:0-29030 GCA_036426205.1 Ascaphus truei | reverse complement strand
CCCCCCCCCTTCACCTCCCCTCAACCCCCCTCCTTCAACGCCTTTCGACCGCCCTACCGCCTCTGCCTTTCGCCCACCCGCACTTCTGCCTTTCACCCGCCCACCGCTCACACCCCTGCGCCACACGCACTCAACAGACACCCGCCACACACCCGCCGCCTCTCACACACCCCACACACTCGACACACACCTGCCGCCTCCTGCCCCTACGCAACAACATCACTGACCAGCTGTCACCCGCACTCGCCACACACCCGCCGCCTCACACCCTAGCAGGACCTCGACCCACAGCCAGCACTCACTACCCACGCGCCACCCGTACTGAACACCCACCCGCCGCCTCACACACGCTCACACCCTAGCAGGACATACGCCTCACATTTTTACATCACTTATATCACCAAAATATACATTGTACTGTGGTGTGTTTACAATAAACCATTTTTATACAACATCGTATTACATTTTCTTCCATCTTTCTTTTCAACATTATTATCCAACCTTTACAACAAATAGTCCCCTATTGTTCCACGATTTATAAATAATACTACCTATTACGCACTTACATCCCGGGCAACGCCGGGTCTCTCAGCTAGTATTATATAAAATGTATTCATGTTCAACTCCCACATGGTGTAGGGGTGCGTGTCCGTTAGCAATAAAGTATTGAATGTTTAAAAAAAAAAAAAATATTAATTCCTGTGCGTGTCATGTGACCTTCCTCTGCACTCAAAAGTCTACGTAACTGCCACGCACGTGGACGAAGCAGGGAGAACTGCAGAGAGGAGAGAGCTGCAGATGCCGGTAAATCCTCGCACGGTGAAATTTTATAACGCGATCCCGATTATAACACGGTCCCATTCTCGGGACCCCGAGGACCACGTTGTAACAGGGTTCAGCTGTATATGTATGTGTGTGTGTGTGTGTGTGTGTGTGTGTGTTATTTGTATTATAACAATGGTATATAATGCAAAGGTAATACAAGTTTTCTTATTGTCGATTAATAAAATACTAAACAGATTAAACACTTACTTAAATCTCGCAGGTGTCAGGAAATTAAGAAGATGAAAAAGTTCTTCTAAATTATTCTGAAGTGGAGTTCCAGTTAGCAGCAGTTTATAGTCAATCTTGTAGCTATTTAATACCCTAAAGAACTTAGAAAAGAAAGTCATGTGGTAGTAGTCCTGATAATAATACAGTCCGTGGTATTCCTAATCAAAATGGCACATTTTACTTAGAGTGTAAGCTCTTTGGGGGAGGGTCTCCCTTTGCCTTATGTTATCATTTACTTGTTGCTCTTATCCCCAATGTTTGTACTTTATTTTCCCTGTATTGTAATTTTGTCAAGTTCTCTGTAAACTATTTGCGCTATATAAGAAATATTCATAATTTTCACACATACATACATTTTAGGCATTGTAGGTGCAGGAAAGTGTCTTAGGGAATAGCATCACTTAGTAAATATGGCCCTAGATGTCTATGTAAAAGACCAAAAATGCCCAAGATATAAAATGTGTTTAACATCTTGATGATACTGGCCCAAATTCACTGAAGGGTACAAAGCTTTAGCACACTTTGGCCCAGATTCATAAAATGGTGCTAGGCTTTAGCATGCCTTAAATCCCAGTCACTTAACCATAATGCTACTTAGCATATTTTAGTGAATCTGGGCCACTGTGGGAAAGATAGCAGAGTAGTGGAAGGTGTTTGTCTAAAAAAAAAAACCCACAAGATTCCAACATTAGCCAATTACACTCATTCCATGTAACCTTGGACAAGTCACATTATTTCTCTTTTGCGGCAACAAACTCAAGCATGCATGTTCATTAATAATAATGATTACAGTACGTGACACTATCGGACTGATTCTATATATGCCAAAGCAGCCGATCGGACTGTTTTCATCAGATGTTCCCCTTTGATTGGCCATTTCGGCACACTTAGGTCCTTATTCTGTAAGGTTTAATAGCGCAGATGACGAGCTATTGCATTAAAAGCCCCATTAAAGTCAATGGGACTTTTCATGCGATAGCACGTCATCTGCGCTATCACACCTTACAGAATAAGGGCCATAAAATCAGCCTCTTTACCACGTATGTTAGATCCCCTTCATCTACTGTAGTATTAGCTATACTGTATGCTATATACATTTTTCATGAAATTATACAAATCAAACAAGTTTATGAAATAGCAATATATGTATTTAAAGCTAATAAAAAATATTTGCACTAGCAAGTAGGAGTTATCCAAGAAAGATTGACAGTGAAAAATATCCAGTCTATTCTGTAGACGTGGTAATATCAGTGAAGTATTTTGGTAAGCTCTATGGAAGGATGTATGTGACTGTATTCAATGACATGACCATCCATATCCACCATCCTAGACTTGTTTGCAAGATATAGGTTAACAGTTTGCAAACTTGTCTAGTGTTCCTGTATGCCTTCAACTAAGACATATCGATATCTTCTTCATAGATATACTTAGTACACAAGTTTTTCTGAAGAGATTTGTGAAGTTTGAAGAGCACACTTAGTAATCACCTTTATAAAGACATGTAATGTAGGTCCATTAAAATCTATCTCTATCTGCTAAAATAATCTCACCTGATCCAACATGGCTACCTCTACTGCACCGACACACTTTATTCGAGCAAATACCCAGTATGTACCTGGCAGATACCTGGAATGCGCCTCCCTGAGCATTAATTTCTGGCTCAGGGAACCCCCTGCTCACTGTACAATATTATTAAATCTCTCTCTGCTGCAAACACATCTCGCCCCCAGTATGTGCAGTAATTTACTGAACATGTACTGTAGAATAAATGCATAGTTTTATTTATTCGGGTTTATTACACAGTATACTGTATGGCCGGAAATCATCAGCATACAGTACAATATAATCCATCGAAATCCCCCCATTAGCCGTTTTCTTTTCTGAGGAAAAACAAAATGAAAAGTTTTAATGTACAGTAATGGTCAGCCCCCTAAAGAAGTACCCAGCCAGCCCCACCAAAATAATACGGCAAAAATACAGTACTCACCATACTGTACAGTATTACTAAATTTCCCATTCAGCTTGCGCCGGCGCCGGCCCACTTCCAGTCCAGCTTTCATCATCACCCACGTCGATAGTTTGCAGAGGGACTAGCCCACCTGTAGTCAGTGGGAAATCGCTTAGGCAAGCTTCATCAAAACTGGCTGCGAAATCCATCTCAGAGTTGTCACCGACGGCGAGGGCATCATGATAAGCTGGTGCTGCTGCTGGTTCTGGTTCTGGTTCTGGTTCTGGCGCATTGCTTGGCAGGGACTGTCGCTTCTTATTTCGTTTTAACACGACCCTTCGCCTTTTGCCGCCTCCATTATCATAGATACGGGAAAAACCCTGTGACACACACCAATACCCTCCAACAAATTGGGGCTCAATACGGTGAAAACAGTGGTCACTACATAACCTTTTCCTTATTGCATGCTTCCACAAATGAGGAGTTGGCGAAAATCTGTAAAAGTCATAGTTTTCGATAAAATACTGATAAATTTGAACAACTGTTGCCATCTTATCCTCTGTTGCATTAATAGCGGCCCATATCAAATAAGCATAACTTCTGTCAGGTTTTTGGAAAGCGGGCTCCACTTGAACACTCATGTCTCTGTAGAATAGTGTAAGTGAAAATGATCTTTGTCTTTATTTAATACAGTACTGTATGTAAAGCCTAAATTGATACATTTTTTGCAACTCTTCCTTCAGTCTCAAGGACAAGTTACAATACTGTAGCATACTGTACTGGGATAAAGTAACTTTTTTTGTAAACGAAACAACTTGCAAAGCCCACACATTACTTAAGTCATGAGTTTATGCCATCTGGTGGACAAACGAAACATTGCAGCCTAGTAAATTCTTCTCGTTATCATTTAACAGATCAGCCGCCCGTCAGCCAGGCATGAACCGTGGCTGGGAAGGCAAACGCAACGCAGCATGCAAGAGGTGAGCAGCGGCGGATTCCAGGTATCTGCCAGGTACAAACCGGGCATTTGCTCGAATAAAGTGTGTCGGTGCAGTAGATACATGTTCAGGGCAATGTTGCGTGCAATTCGAGGTTGTCCTGCGCATCCATTAAATGTCATGACACAAGATGTACGCCCCTGTGTTGTAAAGAAAAAAAGTTACGAGATTTGCAAAACGAGTTCAAGAAATGGCATATGTGCAGAAATGCCGTAGGTAAGATTGGAGTACTTTGCGTATGGAAACATGAGGATATGTTAGATCCGCTAAATCTGTTAGTCGGTTACATACATTAGCATAAAGCGCCAGAATCACTGCTAATATGTACCAGTGTCATGGCAAATGAATGTGGTGTTGCATTGTGTTTTGATAACTTTTGCAGTGATAGTATATGTGAGAGAATTTATTTTTGTACAGGCATAGTGTTATTTAAAATTTGTGCTGAATTGCATATTTTTGGGACATAAGGTTAACAAGATTTATTTGTAAGATCTTATAAAATTACAGTAAGATCAAAATGTGTCGTAACACAACTGTTACAAAACACTAACACGTGTGATGTGTGTTAAGATGCAGAATAAATGTTGTTCTATAACATGTACATTTATAATTAACATTCCATATCTACTTTGACAGATGTTCACATCTCGATTCCAATGCCATAAAAATATGTGAATGGAAGGATCCAAACACACCAGAAGTTACACCCTTAACATCCTGCAAACATCATGAAAACATGCATTTGTGTTTTTTTGTAATTTACTTCGTCTCATAGCATGAGTGACAACCTTAACTATGTACGAGAATTTACAATTTAAAACGGGCAAAAATTTATATCATGTGTATTAGAATTAGTTTCACGAAACTACAAATGTTACTTTCAAAAATTACAATACAGTACATACAAATTACTTAGGTAACTTGTCACAACATTTTTGCACTTTGAACATAGTCTATGTGCATCATTTGAGATCGAGATCATGTTCAACTACAGTGTGTGAAGAATTACACAATGTGTTATCCTCTATATTTAATGTATTCATGAAACATCAACATGAGTAAATGTATCAAGCATTCACATATAACATGACTATTGCAGTGTGTCAAATTAACATCCAAATAATGATATTATTGTTAGGGACACATACGACCTTAGAGATACAACATATGAACATGTAAGTAGCTCACACTCCTGCAGGCATCTAGAAATAATGTATGTTGTAATTTTTAATTAAGTGTCATTTAGCCAATTGAAGTTCATAATGTAAACATGAAAGAAAATAGCACAGAAGCGCACAAGGGATGGAGTTAATAACAGTATTTTAATAAAACAAACACATAAATGACTGAGAGGATCCAACCCCTTCTCAGCTCAAGAGTAGAAGGTAAAAGTAAAATGCCCAGAAATTAATGCCATACATATGGTCTCTTTGACAAAAAATATCTAGGAATAATACATCACATACAACAAAAAACATTCAATGTAAAAATAAACATGGAAAGTACTGACAGCCCAAGGGGATTTAAATAAAAACCACCATAGAGGACTAAATACCCGCTGACAGGGGGAGACGGACACTTACACTAGGGCAAAGGTGGGGGTCCACAGCTGACCGCACAAGATCCGGATCGCGGCACCTGGGAAGATAGAACAGCCACCACTAGAGCCTCAGGCAGGCTCCGTCTCAGCCTCTCAGCAAACACGCGCAGGATGACCTGTCGTGACCTCTACGCGTTTCGCACCACGTGCTTCGTCAGGAGGTCCTGTACTTTCCATGTTTATTTTTACATTGAATGTTTTTTGTTGTATGTGATGTATTATTCCTAGATATTTTATGTTAAAGAGACCATATGTATGGCATTAATTTCTGGGCATTTTACTTTTACCTTCTACTCTTGAGCTGAGAAGGGGTTGGATCCTCTCAGTCATTTATGTGTTTGTTTTATTAAAATACTGTTATTAACTCCATCCCTTGTGCGCTTCTGTGCTATTTTCTTTCATTTTCTTCTCAGGGTGCCCTCCCCCCTCTTGAGGGGGGATCACCTCTGAAGTGGGAGCCTCTGGGGAGATGCTCCATGCACGTGCAGCACAGGGATTATTCCAACCATTACATCTGCAGCACGAGCGCTGAATATCCTATTCCTGCTTTCATAATGTAAACAATAAAATGTTGAAACATATTTACAAACACAATTGTAAATATTTGATGTGACTTTTTTTGGTGTATTTTGAAGTGACAAAGGTAATAAACATTGAATATGTCAATAGAACAGAAAAAGGATATACTAACAAATCTACGTAAGTACCAGCACTCACTGTCTAATAGCTAAATGATGAAAACAATTGTAATGCAGAATAAACCTTTAATAATAAAATGAACCAGAAATAAATCAAATGTGTTTGCAGAAACCAGTAAAACAAATGGGCATGTCACAAAGTGAGGGGTGGGGGGGGGAAAGAAGGAAAAGGGGAAAAAACATGAAACACAAAGAATATACACAAAAAAACGGAGAACGGAAAGTATGCTAGGGGGGCGACGTTTCGAGGGACTACCTCTTCATCTGGCCCCTCAGCACTCCACACGAGCAGCTGAAGGAGCAGAGCCACTGAGGGTTTGACCACTTCATTTATTTTTTTCATTAACCTTTCACTGACTGTGTGGACTCTTGGTGCCCATTTGCAAGCTGCTTTCTTACAAGCTGTGTTCAGCTTTAACTGTACCATTAGTGGATTCTTGCTGCCCTGCTATTAGCTGTTTAGCTGTATTTAGCTTACACTATATGTTTACTAGCTATTTTTAGGGGTGTCTGATTTGACCAGGTATAGGGGAAGGGAGGCTTAGGGAAGTACCTCTCGGTCCTTTTGGACCAGCGGGAATGGGCCAGATGAAGAGGTAGTCCCTCGAAACGTCGCCCCCCTAGCATACTTTCCGTTCTCCGTTTTTTTGTGTATATTCCTTGTGTTTCATGTTTTTTCCCCTTTTCCTTCTCCCCCCCCCCCCCACCCCTCACTTTGTGACATGCCCATTTGTGATACTGGTTTCTGCAAACACATTTGATTTATTTCTGGTTCATTTTATTATTAAATGTTTATTCTGCATTACAACTGTTTTCATCATTTAGCTATTAGACAGTGAGTGCTGGTACTTACGTAGATTTGTTAGTACTATACAGGGGAATAAGGGTCCCCTTTTGTTCCGTGCACCCTGCAATTGCATATATTTAACACCATCAGAGTGCTGTCTATCGTCCCCTTTTACCCTTAGAAAAAGGATATACAGCACACACTAGAAGGCAAAAGAATATTTGCAGGGTGCAACGGACTACGGAGGATCCAATACCTCCAATATATAATATAAATAACACAAAGTCCAGCACATACTGTCTTTAGAAAATAGAACAAATGAAAAGGGATAATGCCAAGAAGAAATGTAATGACATTTAATATGCAACACAAACCACCAGTATAAGAACCACACCCACTACATCAAAAATTGATAACATGTAATAATAAAACAGGCAAAAACAAAGGGAATAATGGAGGGGGGCGAGGGCAGTGTATAAGGTACAAACACAGTATGGTCAAGACAACACATAGGTGGGTACAAACAATGGGGAAACAGCAGGGGGCCAACGTAACGTTTCGGGGAACACCCCTTCGTCAGGCCCGTTCCCCTCTCTCCAATGGAACAGATGGGTACTTCCCTGTCCCCCAGACCCACAATAAAAACGTCATGTCCCACAAAGAGACTGAATAACCCCCACACAAACAGTTCAATAGGGTATTAGTGAACAACCAAAATTGTGAGTATGTAGCAAAGTCAGAAGGAGAAGGATTATTGATGTGAGGCAAAAATGCAAACCACAGGCAGTCTAGTGAAACTCGGCAATCCTGATCCTGTCAGAGGCTGAGGGCATCTGTGTGAAGCTGTGTCTGCCAGATGGTATTAAAGGGAGATGACATCATCAATCAGCGTCGCAGGTGCAATCCTGACATGGAAATCAGCTGTGGGCTCTCAAAAAAACAACAACACAGAGAGTCCTGCACATGTGCAGTAGGTTGGAGAGATGCAACACAGTGTTGCAGTGTCTATATAGAGCTCCAAATGATTAGTAGATCTCCTCCAAGTCCAGGACTGCATATGTAAAGGAGTGTCAGAATGATGTCAATACTAAAGGCAGGCTGCAAGGGGCAGGTAACACAGACAGCACCAGGGGTAGGTCACTATTGCTCCCCCCAAACATCACCGGACGAGGGAAACAACAGAGAGGGATGTCGACCCGCTCGCAGACTCGCTGGTGATCAATATTTCTGACATAACACTGACTGATGACCAGGTTAGGGTGCTCAATAAGGGACTATCCTTTGTCCCTACAAATTTAACTAATGCTAGGGATTTAGAAGTTGAACTTGCTCGGTTCTTCAGATCATTGAGACTGAAGGGATTTTTTGCCAAACATACATTTGATTCTGTACCCCCCTTTGATGATATAGATATCAACACAAACTTTCCTCTATTAACATTAGAATGCAAGAACAAGAGTTCTTTCAATCCACCCCCATCCAATTACACTATAGAGACTTTCATTAATTTGGTTGAAAGGGATGTGGCCTCATTATTAAAAGTAAAAATAGACCTAGAGCGTTTAATCTATCTAGAAGAGAGCTAGATGTTATTAAAGAATTGGAGTCTAACACGAGATTAATTATAAAACCAGCGGATAAGGGGGGTGCATTGGTTATCATGAATAAGGCGGAATATCATGAGGAGATCATGAGACAGTTAGGGGATACTAACTCTTATAAATTGGTTTCAGTCAATCCTACACAAAGGGTTCAAGAAAGAATTTCCCAGGTTGTGACTCTTGCACTAGATAGTGGGGTCATTACAAGTAAGCAGAAGGAATATCTTATTAAGAAGGATCCTATTATACCGGTACTAAATACCATGCCTAAGATTCATAAGAATTTGCACTCACCACCTGGTAGACCCATAGTAGCGGGCACAGATTCTGTCTTCCAGCCCTGTTCAATATTTCTAGATAAGCTTTTGAGACCACTGGTCACTAACAGTAGATCTTATATAAGGATACCACTGACTTTCTTGAGAAAATTAGGGCATTACCCATTTTGTACCAAACTTTGATACTGGCAACTTTAGATCTAAATAGCCTTTACACATCCATACCACATGCTGATGGTATACTGGCGGGGAGGGAAGTAGTGGAACAAGTGAGTGTGTTTACACCTAAGGAGGGTATGCTAATTGTTGATCTTTTAAAGATCATTCTATGTGAGAACTATTTTCTGTTCGAGGATAACTACTACGTTCTAATTCAGGGGACGGCTATGGGTTCGAACGTCGCACCCACATACGCCAACATCTTTATGTCAAAATTCGAAGATGACTTTGTATATGGTAACCAGTCCTTTTTGGACAATGGGCGTATGTGGGTGCATTTTATAGATGACGTGTTTTTGGTGTGGCAGAATGATACCACCTCTCTATTGGCGTTTGTGGCAGAGCTCGATCAGTCCCATAGAACAATTAGATTCTCATGTACTCATGACCCCACTAAGATTAATTTTTTGGATACAACAATCAGTGCCCTTAATGGCAAATTAGAATCTGATTTGTTTTCTAAACCTACAGATCGTTACAACCATTTACATTATTCAAGCTTCCACCCCCTGGGTACCACATTGAGTTTACCCTATAGTCAGTTTCTGCGTGCCAAACGTATCATTAGTAAACCATCAAAAGTCATGGATGGTATGGACAGAATAGAATCAAAATTTTACGAGAGAGGGAATCCCAGAGATTTACTGTCTAAACAACATCAAAAGGCGATAGAGTGGGCTCCTACAGGACCCACGGGAATTGAGAAAAAGAAGTTCTCAGTGCCTTTTATATCCACCCATAATACTAACAGTGGATATATCAGAAATATTATACAGCGTCATTGGTCATTGTTCCAGAGTGATCCTCTCATAGCTCAGGTCCTTAAAGATCCACCTCTATTCTCCAATAAGAGAGGGTAGAACTTTCGTGACCGACTGGTCAGGGCTGACATTGGCGGTAGAAGTGTCAAACAAACCTTCCTTGGTACCCCCAAAGTTTGCTGTTATAGGTGTTACAGTTGCAAACAATGCAACAGTATCATAGAAGGCCCTACATTTAAACATCCCTTGTCCGGCAGATCCTATGCGATCAAAGAATACTACACGTGTCTGTCGAAAGACGTGGTATACCTTATTAAATGTCCATGTGGAATGGGTTATGTGGGGGAGACCATCCAGAAAATAAAGGATATGATTGGACAGCACAAAGTGGCCATACGCAGATGTGACCCAGATGCCCCGGTAGCACATCATTTCACACAGGCTGGGCACAACGTGAGTCAATTGAGGTACCAGATTATCGACGGGATGAGAATTGGCCGACGTGGTGGCAATCTACAGAAATCACTGTTCAAGAAGGAATCTAGATGGATTCGCACTCTCTGTACCTTGACTCCATTGGGCATGAACAAGGATCTCAATATGGGCTGCTATCTGTTGTCAGCCTTTGCCCAGGTACTTGCCCTCTGTGTGGTAAATGTGCGTTTATTAATATCTCCATATTATCTCCGATACGGTCTGGGGCTTGTCCTACTCTATTGCTCTATACTCTGAGGTATGTGATTACACGGTTGGGCTCTGCGTCCTGGTGCTGATGCAGAGTGATCCATCCTTTATGTGAGGGGTTGGTCTCCTTCACCTCTAACCTGGCCCTCCTAATAGTATGGTTCTCCACTCCGGAATTGTGCTGGTCTACGTCTGATTTGTTTCCAGCTCGCTTTTATATGACTTATCATTAGCATTTATTACCATGTACAATATTATTAGAACTACTTGGTTTCTACTGATTTGATTTAGGTATTCCTTATATGAATGTTTATCTCATCACATTATATATATATATATATATATATATACATATATATACATATATACTCTCACATTTCCACACCCACCCACACCATTTATATCCCCTCTCACTCCACACACACCTTGTGTAGAGCACAGTTTATACTGTGGGCTCTCCATTCATTTTTATTCACACTGATACACATACACACTCTTTCTTCACTTGCTTTCAGTTACCCCTTGACACTTCCAGCCATAAATCTCATCCACACCGGGGGAAGGACCAGCACAGATAACATTCCAAGAGACACTGTTTTTAAGTAATCCTTGCTTCATTCATTGTAACATCGCCGGAAGAAGAGATCAGTGTATCTCAAAAGCTCGCACAAATAAAAGCATTTCGTTAGCCACAGAACGGTATCATCTATTTATTTTTGATTATACATATATATATATATAAAAACAAGATACAATCTGCGTAACTCCCAACAATTGTTAATGTAATTACAATATAAACCACACTTAGTCAAATCAGTCAAAAACGAGAGGTAATAACCCTTAAAATCAACTAACCCTACTGAATGCTGCCAATTAGGTCCACGGCTCCACAATTGCCGCCTGGAAATTGTATAGGAAAGAATGACCTAGGCGCAAAAAAGCAGGGAAAGAGAAAAAGAGAGGACCATCATAGGGCAGTATATCTAAGCAATTCAGATGATTAAATGGTAAGATATACACTTACACTTAGTATAGCAAATAACAAACCTTTAATCCACTCAGGAATTCAGGAACTCTGCTTCCGAAACTTGTCTGTTTCTGTCTGTGCTCCTTGTTTAAATCGAGTCCCAGCAGCAATCGCGGTGTATCTGTTCCACAGACTGTACCTGACAGATAGATCTTGCAAGAAGGGATAGGTAGGGAATAAAAGGAAGAACAGGGATAGTGTAAAACCTTTTTAATAAAATATAACAAAAAAATATAAAAAGTAGGTAATAAACTCACATTCTGTGAGTTGAATACAAGCAGTTGAGAGTAAAAAGCGAGTCTCTCACACTCTACGATCGGGGAACGCCGGTTACCAGCACTTTTCACTCGAGCGGCTACTTCCGCATCACGTGGCCGGCTCTCACGAGATTTTAGTCTCTGATGTATGAGGATACACTGCTTCGGCTCCGTTGTCAGGAACCAATCTCTCAGCGTGTCTCCCACTGCTCCTTAACACGCCTGCCCTACGCGTTTCTCCACTTCGGCTTCGTCAAGGGCTGCTGTCATTAGCTAGTCCCTACCCAGGGTATATATATATACCACTCGTGACTGATTGGCTGATACAGAAATTGGCTAATTGACACATTATACCATTATTACACAATATTCAGAAGAACCTGATCGCAAAGAAAGTTATGTATCACATATATATGGAAATCTAATATTACACCATAAATTGTTATAATATAATGATGCAACAATATAGGGAACCTTAAAATAGACATACGAATACCACAATGTCAATTTAATGTCGAGTTGGTATAATAGACTTGAACTGCACTGCTAATTCTAATAGGAATCCATAGATCAATTAGAGACTTGTTCATATTAAATATTATGATATAAGATCCTATATACTGACATTTACTATGGAAGTATTAACCCCATAGTAAATCATATATTCAGTTACCCACTTTATGGGAATATCTTTCACTTTAAACCAAATAGATCACATTTCCTTGAAGGGGAATAGTGATGTCACAAATTCATGGAAGGGAATCATATATTAATCCTTCATAAACAAAATGAGAGTTATAACATTCAATTATCATATAACCTATTAAATGCATGTCTGAATACAATACTAAAAATAATTACTTATTCAGTTGAAATTAGAAAAAAATGGAAAATATTAAGTCCACATCGATAGTATAATAGAGAGTTTGCTTGATTTTAATCCATATTACTTATATTATATCATATACCCAATAAATCTGTTATTAGTCCCAATATTTTAACACATTCATTGAAATCCAATATTATTTATACGTTGTAATAGATTGAAGTATAAAGTTTACATTTTTATTATAGTATACCCTACCCATAATATTTAATCTTATTCCAATAATTATTAATATAATTTTAAATTTAAATTATATATACACCCGTGATAATAATAAATATATTACCTTAATATATAAACTCTTAATATTATTCAAAAATATATAATTCTAATGTGACATCTAAAACCTAATCTAAACATTACATACATATTAAACATTATACTTCATATATTACTCAACCTTTATCATTACACATTGGTTCTCTATTCTCCATTTCAATTTTTCACACAGGGGACACTTATACCTATATATATATATATACCAATGAATTCACAGTAATTAACTCGCAGCTATAGCTTATTGATCTTAAACATAGACAAATATATTACAAACATATGATATTAATCCTGGAGGGGTTGGTTTGACAATATGATGTTATGTGATATTTGTTCACCTTACAATACACAAAAGAAAAAGGGGGGAAGAAGAACAACTAGCACATAGAAAATGGACAGAAATACACAATATACATATTGGTCACACAGACTTAATATATAGTTTGATCACATGACGATTATAAGGAATAAATAATGGGGAACTTCGGGAGCTCAGACATCTATCAAATATATTATATAAGCTGAAATTGTAGAAATGTGTAGTTTTATAAAAAATGGTTTATTTGAAGGATGGTAATCTAGACTATCAGACGATACATGCAGAAGATGATAAACAGTATATTCTTTATATAATATATGCCCAGTACAGAGAACTGAAATCAAGAATAGGTAAGAGAAAGGCAATCTCAGTCTTTGAGAAATGATCCAAGGTCAATATCGATATTCATACCTTGTGGTATTAAAGTTTTCAAGGTATATATCCAAAAGGTTTCTTGCCTGGATATCTTAATGACCTGGTTACCACCTCTCCAATTTGGATGAATTCTATCAATTCCAAAGATTTTCAAACCGTTTGGATTCTGGTCGTGGTGTTCCTTAAAGTGTTTTGACACACTGTGTTGTAAAAAGCCTCTCTCTATGTTCTTTATATGTTCTGCTATTCTTAATTTCAGTTTACGTGTCGTTCTCCATATGTACTGTTTATTGCATGGACATTGCAACATATATATTATATAGTTTGAGTTGCAATCTATAAAATCCTTTATTTCATGTTCCACTTGTGTAATTTCAGATCTTATTTTTCTAAAGGATTTTTGCGAATTGGGATTCAATTTACATCCTCTACATGTTTGACATTTGAAAAAAACATTAATTATACTTATAGGTTTAACACACTCCTTTTTTAGGCAACTTGGGGCCAATCTTTGTTTAAGATTAGGAGCCTTTATGAATATTATTTCAGGTTTTGTTGGTAATATCTGTTGTAGAATAGGGTCTTTATGTAGAATATTCGAATGTTTATGGAATATTCTTTTGATATGTTGAGAGGAGTTTGTGTACCTTGTAACAAATGGTACTGAGATCGTACCCTTCTCTCCTCTTTGACCCGCTTCCCCCTTTGGTTTGTAAATTAATAGATCTGAACGCTCCATCTGAGTAACTTTATTATGTGCCTCATCCACTATTTCTCTCTTGTATTTCCTTTCCCTAAATCTGTCCATTAATTCATGTGCTTATTCATGATAGGTGTGTTCTTGTGTGCAGTTACGTTTGACCCTCTGTAGTTGACCTAGAGGGATGTTATTGATCCATTTATCTTGGTGT
This sequence comes from Ascaphus truei, assembly GCA_036426205.1. Lineage (NCBI taxonomy): Eukaryota > Metazoa > Chordata > Amphibia > Anura > Ascaphidae > Ascaphus > Ascaphus truei. Next base: position 14,352 of record WSYH01008469.1, on the reverse strand, counting down.
CCACTATCCCCCATCAAGAAATTATGGCAATCCACCTCCTTTACATATGTCTTGGTTTCCAATACCCCATTAGACACGTACAATTGTAAGTCTAAAAACTCAATGTTGGTATAGCTATATTTGTATGTGAATCTAAGATTGTAGGGATTTTTGTTTAATTGATTCAGAAAAGTAGTTAATAATTCTAAACTTCCCTCCCATACAAACAATATATCATCAATGTATCTATGCCAGGATACCAGATTTGCTCCGAACTCATGGCCCGACCAGATGAAATTGTCCTCCCACATGCCCATAAAAATGTTGGCGTAATTCGGAGCAAATCTGGTACCCATGGCAGTGCCCCTAATCTGCAGATAATATTTGTCGTCATACCAAAAATAGTTATGGTTAAGTATGTGTTTTATACAATCCACTATAAATTTGACCTGTAATTTGTCTAGCTCACCATTGCATACAAGTTTTTCCTTTACCGCATTACACCCATGTACATGGTCTATAACTGTATAAAGCGAAGAAACATCGCAGGTAACTAATATATAGTTATCACTCCATGTCATGTTTTGAACAATATTTAATATTTGTATACTATCTTGAACATAAGATTTTAATTTCTTCACTGGATCTTTCAAGAATGTATCGATATAACCTGAAAGATTCGCGGTTAGGGACTTAATTCCAGAAACTATTGGGCGTCCAGGGGGGTTGGTGGCATCCTTGTGGAGTTTCGGTAAAAAATAGAAAATTGGGATCCTAGGGGACTCTACATTTAGATATTCCCATTCAGATTTATTAAGGATCCCATCTCTATATCCTTCAGTCAACAATTCTAATAATTCTTTTTTGTATTGTTCCGTGGGGTTACTGTTCAACACTCTGTAAGTCTCCATGTCTCCCAACAATCTGTATGATTCCCTATCATAATCTCTCCTATTCAGGATAACCACCCCCCCCCTTATCTGCCGTTTTTTTAACAATATCATCTCTTTTTGAGAGTTCTCCCACTGCTTCTAACTCGTGTTTGGTCAGATTGATTATCGTTCTAGATTTCTTTTCCCTTCCAAGTTTCTCGATATCATCTTGTACCAATTTAGTAAAGATATCTATATGTCCCCCCTTTAGATAACTGGGAAAAAATATCGAATTTTTTCTACAGGGTGTATGTACAAATCTTTCACAGGTGGTTAAATTGCCATGGGTCACCGGCGTTCTCCGATCATAGAGTGTGAGAGACTCGCTTTTTACTCTCAACTGCTTGTATTCAACTCACAAAATGTGAGTTTATTACCTACTTTTTATTTTTTTGTTATATTTTATTAAAACCCCCCCCCCCCCCTACTGTGTGTGTGTGTGTGTGTGTCCCCGTGTGTGTGTGTGTCCGTGTGTCCGTGTGTCTGTGTGTGTCTGTGTGTGTGTGTGTGTGTGTCCGTGTGTCCGTGTGTCCGTGTGTCCGTGTGTCCGTGTGTCCGTGTGTGTGTGTGTATATCCCTGTGTGTGTGTTTTTGTCCCTGTGTGTCCTTTGGGCCGTCACTCCGCCTCAGGCCAATGAGAGGTGTGTGGGGGCGGCCCAAGGGACCAATGAGATTTCCCCTAGGGACACCGGACATCCAGCAGGCAGGCATGCATGCAGGCAGGCAGGCATACAGTGCTTTCACTAATATAGTATAAGATTCTATGGACTACATCAAACCTACTTTAAACTTCCAAATTCAGGTGCTCATGGCTGAGCTAAGCATCCATATAAACTCATTATCTGTAATAATTGCAATTAATTTGTATATAGCATCATTATGAATAGAAATCTGCAGGGTAAAACAAGCCTCATTCACAAAATATTAAATGTCTACCCCAAATTAATCACAATGGTGAATGACGACCATAACTTAGGGAGATAGAGTGACATTGCACAGTCAAAGGATTTCCTTATCTTATCTATAGTAGTTTCGAAAATACTGGGCATATCCCTAATGCTCAATTAAAATATACTTACTGGGTCAGCTTTTGGTATATAAAAGGGTCCTCCGGGTTTCAATGTTTCAGCGCTATACAGGAATACCCCGCATTAACGTACGCAATGGGACCAGAGCATGCATGTACTGCTGCGGCCCCTCCTATCCTCCGACTTACCCGTAAAAATGCGGGGATGTTATCCGATTCTCATGGGCCTTCTCCGCGCGGCCCGAAATCAGCTGATAGCGCTTATAGCGCTAGACAATGAAAGCGCTTAGCGCTAAACAATAGAAATGCCCGCAGGCACCCAAAACGTCTGAAAAAGCCCGCGATTTGCCCGCGATTTTTTAAATCACGGGGAAAAGGCCACAGGAGGCTAAAGGCGGCCGCCACTGTAAAGTGAAAATGTACTTATAGTGAAGCACTACCTTTTCCCCCACTTATCGATGCTTCGGTACAGGTAGGGAGCCGGTATTGCTGTTCAGGACGTGCTGACAGGCGCATGCGCGAGTTGCCGTTTGCCTATTGGGCGAGGGGAATCGGCGTGTCACTACTACGGCTGTCTGTAGGGCAGAATAAGTGTCTGTACTTGCGAAGCGAGCGTATGGACACAGAGGTATGGGGCTATTGAAAATATGTCCTTACTCCCGAGTGTGCTTAAAGTGAGTGTCCTTAAACCAGGGTATGCCTGTAATTAAGCACGAACACTAGGAATGGGACACATCCATAAATCAACAGCCAGCACATGTTGACGTAGAGTTATTCTTACTAGTCATTTATATATTTCCTACAGATTTAAAAAACAGCAACACATGATGGCACATTTTGCAAGGAAGTCACTGCTCTCATGAGCTTGCAATCTAAAGGAACAAGGTCATTATGAGCACTATGCAATAAAATGATATCGTTAATCGGCATTCGGGGGTATGTTTGCTATTGAAACATCGTTGGTTTTCAGGAACAGACAAACATTCATAAGTTTATGTCAAGCACAAAGCCAACGAGGGCAGTAAAACGAAGCCGAACGTAAAAGAAAAACACAAAGCTGTAAAACGGTCAGGGTTTTTTTTGAGGTGGTAAAGCAAAGGATGGTCAAAAGGAGAGTAAGTTTCCAGAACACATAGATACAGGAAGAAATGTCATGTGTGTTGATGTACTCCGCTGTCATGTGTAATAAAAATGCTTATTGTGTCTCTTACATCGAGTTAGGGGCAGATTCATCAATAGACGGCACAGGTTACTGCACCTGATCCAGCGTTAACTCACATTCAAGTCAATTGGAGTTAAATCCGGATTGATGAGCTAACCCTTACCAGTGCTTGATGATTCGGAACCGTATGGCCTTCTTTGCGACTCCATACAACACTTTCTGTGCTGGAAGAAATTTTACAGCCCCATTAATCTGAATGGGCCAGAAAGGGCCATATTTACTAAATGGTGTTACTCTATAAGATAGAAAGGAAGTTCTGCAGGCACACATCCTAAAGGTCACAAAACAAGAAAATGCCGGTGCTCCTAGAAGTAGGGAAAGTCCTGCAAATCCCAAGGAGTGATGTAGGAGTATAAGAGCAGCAGGGCTCACGGATTTAGCATGAAGAATATTTAATCCAGCCAAGAAAAACAACGTTTCTCGCCTTCATCTTGATCAAAATTGCGTGGCAGTCAGAACGTTGGTTTCCTTGGCTGGATTAAATTTTCTTCAAGCTAACTCCATGAACCCTGCTGTTCTTATACCCCTACATTACTCTATAAAATACCATCCATGCCGGACGACACCTTACAATTCACTCACTTGAATGCGGCTTAAAGGGCCATATTTAATAAGCCATACTGGAAGGGGTCTTATGTCTTATTAAATATGGCCCTGAATGACACCTCAAGCCTGTCAAGCTAAACTAATTCAAGGTAAGAGTAAAATAATGTTCATTAACATTACAGATGCCAACCTGGATGCATCCTGTTATAACATGGTATCCAATAACGCCTCCCTTATCTTCTCCTTCAATCTTCAAACTGGTCACTGATGATGTGGAACTAGTTTGGCGCAAACCACCTTCATACGATAATATTAGGAGAACCCGACGGTGTTATATACCAAGCATGTCAACTACTTTTCAGTCAGCCTCACTGATTTGGAGTCAATGATTTTAGCATCAGAAGTCTCATATACGGTAGTTCAATGAAGTATCACTGTATCAGTGGAAGTCAACACTTTTTCATTAAATACTATTATTTTTGGTTAAAAATCCCCAAATCTACCTAATGTCGGGTCCGTGGACGTGACATCTCTGAGTGTCAATATACCAGCAAAATAAAAATGATCATGCTTTATAAATAGCCCTCCACAGATATTAAGGGCATTAAATCATTATTAACCCCATAACCACTTCTGCTTTGCAGTGTGCCCTACAGCACACAACTGGTTAATATATTTGTTCTGATCTTTAATTTTACGGATATTAAACATATTTAGAATGGGTGCTGTATGCTTCATAGGTGAAGAAATTATTCCAGGCAGCAGGGCCCCTGCGCATATAGTTAGCTTGCTTATCTCTTGAATCACCGCTGAGATGTGAGGGAAAATAGATAAAATCTGAAAATATACTTGAATGTGAAAAATATACAGTGAGATTGAAATTCAGGATCCATTTTCCAAGCAATGATTGTCAAACCTAATGCTCACTTGACATGCAATTTGCATTACTTCTTTCATTTCATATACGGTAACAGCAGCTGCGGTATATACTATGCTCTGTGTATATGATTTGCCATAAACAATTTTGCAAATGAAGCTTGTGCTGTATAAACTGTAAAACTCTTCATGCAAATAATATTCCTTCCTGTCAGGAGCTCTTGCATGTTTACTTAGGGGAAAAACAAAACAAAATACTGATCCTAGATTCTGATGGTCCAGGTAATTGTAAAGCCGGATACTTTATATTTAAATAAATTCCAAAATAACATTCAGCAAGAAAAATCCTTCAGAAAGGCAACTGTACGGTTTATTTCTGATCTCCGTCTTTATAAAGCAACGGTGCTTTAAAAGCAATCCATCATTTGCTTCTAAAGCAGTGATCACTTGGTGATTTTCATAACAAGATTAAAAAAAGAGAGAGAAGGTACTGCAGAGGAATGAAGGGCGATGATGAAAGACCAGGGATGGCCAGCGTTGCGGTGGAGGAGACGAGACAAATGAGGAGACGATGAGAAGGATGTGAGACTATGAAAGGTTCTTTGGAGTTCTGCACAAACACTGACGAGAGAGGAAGGTTCAAAAAGAAATCTTCGGAGTTAGCAAACAATGCCGACATTTGCAGGCATTATTCTGGTCACTGCCGCCTACTGGGACATGGCTTGTTTGAAGATTGGGGGGGAGGGGGAGGAATTCCCCCCCATCCCCACAAATTCCTAAAATGTATATGATGATCTCCATAATGATGCAGTGTGTTTCTTTTTAGTTTCTGCCCCCCACAGCTGCAGTATCTACTAAGAGAAAGAATTCACTTTTAGACGTCTATTCAAGAAATGTGCACACAGCATTTATTTATTCATTTGCTGCCTTCAAATGTGTCATGTAAGACGATTGTTGATGGCATGTCTTACATTCTACAGACAGGGACGTTTCTTACACATGGAAAGATCTGATCTTGATAAGGACCACACGGTGACTTGGGATTTTTCAGGCTGTGTTCTGTGGAACCCTGGGGTTCAACTGGAGCTCCTCAAAGGTTCCCGGAGCCAAATATGTGCACGTCGGATATTTGACCTTTTAAGGCATTTGTTTTGCCATATTTTGCATGTAATATTTCAAACAGGTTAATGTTACCATGTTATGTTATAAATGTAAGACTGTAGGAAGATGTTAGTTTATTACCAAAAAATATACATAATCCACACAATGGTATTTTTAAGTACACTAGAAACATAGGTTGGGATTCTGTGAAGACCCAGTACATTGTTAAGGGGTTCCAGTGAATTACAGTACTTTTGAAAAGGGTACCACAGCTCTTAAAACACTGAAAACCACTGCTATAATTTATCAATATCTGCAAAAAAAGTCATTGGTAATAGGGTAGAGTAGAAGGTATTGCATCTTTAAGGCTATGCCTCCCTTGATATATAGAGAGAGAACCCAAAATCTGCAGAGCATTGCCATGTCTGAATGTTGATTTGGTGAATCCTCACTGTCCTTAAAATCACTGTATCTAATAAACAACATGTGAGCTTTTACCCATTGTATTAATTTCTCTATTGGCGTTTGAAAGGGACTTAAGAGAATAAGGATTAGCAGTGATCTTCTGTTATCTGAATATTAGAGGATTTGTTTTAGCTAGCTGGAAATGTGCAGCTATACTTAGTACTGCACCTCCACCATCAACCTTTCTTCTGTGCATTTCAGCAGTAGATGCCAATGCCTTTGGAGCCAGCGAACCCAGTTCAAATCCCAGTGTGAACTTTTTGTGTCTTTGGGCCAGTCATTTTCTGTCAGGTTGCCTGGTGTCCAGTATTGAACCCGACTGTCCTGTATTTGGACACTCTGTCCAGAAAAACATAATAGAGGTAATACTGGACATGTATTTGTCCGGTATTACCTCTCTTGACATAGTGACTTGACTGTCTTGGAGGGCTGCAGGATTTCCCCGAGCAGGACTGTTGCTAGTGGGCTGAGCAGCTTCCTCCATCCTGATTGGCTGCTGCTGGGTAATGCAACCAATCAGGAGGTGGTGTCAAAAGCCTGGGGAGTGGGGCCAAGGAGAGGAGAACAGCATGGAGGGCAGACCAAAGAGGTGTGTGTCCCGAGTGTGCATGTGTGTGTCTCAAGCGTGTCACACCTTTCACCATTGTGTTCAGTATTTTTGGAGAAGCCACCTGGCAACCCTAGTTCTGTGCCACAGGAACCACAAATTGGACTATCATTTCTACAGGGCACAAATGTGCTATGTACAGAGCTGCACTGTATCATCCATCCTTTGGATAAACCTGACATGCATCTTAGGCTGCACAACAAACAGTACAGCTCTGGTTGTTACTACACTGTCTGCACTTCAAAGCTACACTGGCGACACACTTTATTCGAGCTCGGCTAGTCCCACGAATTCGGGTATACCCGGGTGTATTGAGGTTTGTGACTGTTTTCTGCCCGAGTGCATTGGGTTATTTTCCAGGCAGGGATTGAAGCATTTTATTCCCGCTGGCTGCAATACTGCACAGTATATATATATATATTGCATTACAATTCATGAATTTATGCCATCTGGTAGACACGCGAAGCATTGCAGCCTATTAAATCCTAATCATTATCATTTAACAGATCAGCCGCCCGTCAGCCAGGCATGAACCCAGGCTGGGAAGGCAAACGCAACGGGGCTTGTCAGAGGTGAGGAGCGGCGCATTCCAGGTATCTGCCAGGTACATACTGGGTATTTGCTCGAATAAAGTGTGTCGGTGCAGTACCTATCTGTTTTCCTGAAGACATCGCTGACTGTGACTCATTATAGCATATGGCTTTCATTCCTTGAGAAGGCATTTTTCAGAAAGCCTGTTACTTGCTACTGTAAGAGAACCCAAAGATGAATGCATCCTCCGTCTGTATGTTCAGGGGGTATAACATGGTGCAGTGCTCTGCCAAGAAAAATAGAACACAAAAACATTCATAATGATAACAGCTGTCTGCAGAACACTATTATCCATACCTCATCCATCTAAAAGGGCATTCACTTAATGAAATAACACTAATTCTCAATTCCACTCATATTTAAAATCTAGGTTCACTTAGCTTTTCTAAACTGTTAATCCGGAATATTGTGATTCTGTGCTAATGTGGAAGGTTTCATACAGTCTGCTTGGAATATAATAGCCATATGTTCAAAATGCTTTCACTATAAGCATAGTGTGGGAGAGGCAGTCTTTATCAATGTATCCTTTGTAGGTTGTCATACATTTCACATATGATCATGTGGTAGCCATGTTAGTTCAGCCAAATAAATACAACAAAATATCTAAACACCTTTACTGTGGAAGCTACCTCTTGAGCTGGTTAACCTCATTTCATATTCACAATAACCTGGGAGCTAAACTAGCCTTCATCAGGCCTAAAAACTGGAGCAAACTGAGAGTGATGACGCTGTACATGAGCTTTTGAGACTACAAAATGAACCATTAGTAGTACAAGACTCTGGAAAGTTCTATCTTACCTGATGTGAACAGATGGCCGCACGTTTCCTCCGTGAGAAGACGGAAACTTTGTTTGAAATCTTTTTACTAATATTAGTGCACTACATATCAACTACAAGTCTGAGTTCCAATGAAGAAGGGACATCTAAAAAGGGACATGGCCAACCTTGACAGCTTTAAAGATCACAAGCAATAATATCCATAATTATTTCTTAACATGGTAGAAGGTACAGCTAACATTTTAAGAAGTGGGTAAAATATTGGTCTTGAATATATAAGACTGTGTTTGATTCCAGCCTTAGCCACATACAGTCACTCTATGGGGCAGTGTTTTTCATCCAGGGTCCTAGGAACCATTGGGTTCCCCGGGCATCCCTAAAGGGTTCACTGTAATTTTGAGGTCATTTTAAAATTGAACCAAATACATAGAATTTAGAATGAATCTGATCTCAGACGCGCTATTCGAGAGGGTTGGGGTTCCTTACAATGCATCTGATCTCAGACTCGCTGTTAGAGAGGGTTGGGGTTCCTCAGAATTTCACATAGAGTTCCTTAACCAAATAAAAGTTGGAAACCACTGCTATGAGGTCTATCAAATGAATAAACATTGCATGAAATGTATAAACAAAATACTATAGCTTTCAATTAGATTTTTTCCTTGATACATAAGGTGCACATTTATAAACCCTGGGAGAAAAAAATCTGTGCTAAAGTGTGGGACCTTTTAGTGACTGGATCCATGTCAATCTACCAACATATGATATAATTGGGAATTCCTAATATTATTGTTTATCTTTCTCCTCCCCCTTGGAGACTAACACAAATGCCTCTACGCATACCTGTAAAGTACTATGGATCTGAAAAGCACTTTGTAAATATAACATATTTTTATATGGTATGATGATGCCGAGTATCTCTATATACTTCTAGTCCAAGCCCCACAAGCTACACAAAGTTAAGTAGCCAATATGACCACCTGCTAAGTATTCACTTTCCTTTGAGCTTGATTGATTCTTGAATCTCTACTACAAAAGGAAAGAAATAGTAATTTTCCATGGCTTGGCAGTTCAGCCAACTGAGAGGGAAGGAAGGCAAATGTAACAGCAATATCTATACTTTCACAGCTGCATGTACATTATAAATGATTACATGCAGAGAATTATGGATCTTTAACCAAACTTTGGGACACAGACACTGCTACATTCACGGAGCAGCAGAAAGACTGAGAAACCTTCTCATTGATTTTATCTCCTGAAAGAATAGATGTTCTAAAACACAGAATTACTTATGCTGTATGTCCAGCACATGGCAAATATAAACCCATTGAAATACAGCTTCAGTCTGCAAAAAAACGGCTTTCATCCAATCCTAAACTGGAAAAAAGCTCTGAAATGAAAAATACCATACCGGGATATACAGTACCATGGAGAGTGCTGTAAACAAGGACAGCAATCAATGAGATAACAACCTATTCAATCCATAAGTAACCTCTCTTCTCGTAAACTGTGTCCAGTAAGATGTGTAAATGTCTGCAGCAAAAAGATTTACACTGTCCAGAGAGGGTGTGGATTCCAAACCTGATCCAATCATTTACTGCCGGATTCCGTGGCATCATTGCGGCCACTCACCATTTTATTATTGGTGTACATATTGCTTAGGGCAGGGGTTCTCAACTCCAGTCCACAAGACCCCCCAACAGGTCAGGTTTTCAGGATATCCTGCTTCAGCACAGATGACTCCATTTTTGACTGAGCCACTCTTTGAGCCACCTGTGCAGAAGCAGGCTCTTTGACTGAGACACTGATAAAGCCACCTGTGCTGAAGCAGGGATATCCTTAAAACCTGACCTGTTAGGGGGTCTTGAGGACTGGAGTTGAGAACCCCTTTATTATGGGAACAGAGTGATTCCAAACGAGTTAGTAATGAAACAGTGATAGTGCTGATTGGGGTACTAATCACATTCACATGGGAGTTTCTGTGCCCTGATCGGCACTATCGCATTTTAACGAATACCCCTCCATATGTGAATGGTGTTCTTGATTGATGTTTATTTTAGCTACCGCTTTATTGCACCCGTCGATACTGTGCAGAGTGCGAAGCAAGTATATGCCTTATCTTAGAGATTGCCTCTTTATCACAAGATTATGATGCCTACAATGTAGATGCGCTTTATGGATATGAAGACATAGTTAAGCGAAAGGGACATTTAAACTATATAATGTTTATTACATACTACAGAAGTCCCCCATAAGCTAAAAGATGACGACCTTCTGCATACACAGTAATGATTTATTTGAAACCAAGATTACTGGTACCAAGAAATAGGTGCAATGGAGTGAGTGTGTGTGTGCGTGCGTGTGCGTGTGCGCATGTTAGTGTGTGCGTGTCCAGTACAATATCCCCCTAAGAGTAAAACATTACGATCTCTGAAATAAAGCAATACAAACAGGAAGGTTATATGCTGTGTTGATGGAAGATTACAGAAATCCCTCGCTTTACTCCAAAACGCCCCTCACACTAGAACAGGGGTGCACGAACTTGGGGGCGTGAGATTTTTTTGGGGTGGGCACGGTGGTTACAGAGGCCCCGTGCTCTTTCCCAAGGCATTTAAATTAAATGCCGGGGGAAGGGGGGGGGGGTCTACGTGAGGCCTCTGTAACTCACTTAGCTTGATTCAGTCGGCTTTGGGCGACGTGTTGCCATGGCACGTCACATGACCCCACTGCGTCATTTAACCCCAGCACAAAGGTAAGGGGGGGGGGGGAAAGCAGGCAGGGGAACCAGCACCAAATGTTTGCACACCCCTGTACTAGAATATGCCCCAGTACTGTACCTTTCACTATTATATTAAATGGCTAAACAGCATAGGCCAGGACTGGATCATACTCCCAGAGAGTCAGCTGGCAGGAAGATACAGCATATACAGTATCCCATATGGATGGTATCTATATTCGACACATTTACAAATGTCCACATGAAATAGGATTACATCTTAAAACCACTAATAACACCCACATCATCACAGAATATAAAAAACGAAGAATTGTTTGAACTCAAGCTACTCACTAATGTGTGCTGGATGCAAAATGAATGTTAAACAGCATCAGAGAAATAAATCGCTGCTTTTTATCCATTTGATAAATCTGCTGATATATTTGCCCCACAAAGCTTAACTAGAACACTGGAAGCTGAAAGGAATGTCAATGGACACAAGGTATTCAAGAGTTGATAAATGGAAAGATGATGTGACAGGTAATTTGTTCTTATTAAAAAAAACTATGTGTCTCAAATATATGATCGATTAATATACAGCTGTGTACACAATGGCTCAGGAGTCTTAAGTCTTAACGCGCTACATATCTGTAGAGACAAAGATCCGTATCCACCTGGGACCAAATTAAACTATGGATAGCAACATTTTTAATAGGTTAAAGGTGCCGTCTCTTGAAGGACCAAAGTGCACATAACACTGCCTAGGATCGGTCACACAGTTGTGTTAGCAATAGACTGATGAGTAGGCAATAATATTTATTAATAAGGTGTTTGAGGACCAAATATTTCCCAGCAGGAGAAAAGCTGACTCATTTTACACGAGAAGCAAATACATTACATTTGTGCTTAGGGACAATAGGAAGAAAGCATATGACACTGATAAATTGTTTCTAATAACTTTTTATTGCCCGCTATGCGGGACAGTCCTTGTAGTTCCTCCACGGATAGAAATGCTTTAAGGAAGTGGTATTAAACCTGGGTTCTGTGGAACCTTGTTTATCCAAAGGAGGTCACCAAGGGATCTCTGACAACATTTTGGGTATAGCCAATATTTTACTGTTCAACAACTAGATGTTTGCCATGTATTTTTTTTTTTTTCAATTTAATCATTCAAAAAACGTTATCAAATATTACACGGTAATGTTATAAATCATATATGATATAAAAGGCTAACATAAAATTAAAAAAATGGACACGCTTAGTTTAAATAGGCTGAAGTTGAATGGAGTCACAATACAATATTAAAGGGTCCTGCAGTTGACAATGACAACCACTGTTTTAAATCTGAGTGATATTTGACAGTTTCGGCGATTTGGAATGACGGTAAGATGGAAGGTGGACATCCTGTAGATACCGTCTATTGCAGTGGTGCTCAACTCCAGTCCTCAAGACCCCCCTCAAGAGGTCAGGTTTTAAGGATATCCCAGCTTCAGCACAGGTGGCTCAATCAGTGGCTCAGTCAAAGACTGCGTGTTGAAGACTGAGCCCCTGATTGAGCCACCTGTGCTGAAGCAGGGACTGATTGAGCCACCTGTCCTGGAGCCGGTATATCCTTAAAACCTGACCTGTTGGGGGTTCTGGAGGACTGGAATTGAGCACCTCCTGGTCTATTGTATGATATCAGTTTGAAAACCACAGTTTTAGGGTTTTAAACTGGTTGATACCACAACAATATTTGTAACAATGTATCAAAGGTAGCTTTGTACAGCTTGCGAGATGAAAGATGGCACAAGGTGGGCGTTCCGTAGCTCCTGATCACCGTATTTTATCACTGCGTGTTGAAAAAGGGACTTATTTATCTTCCCAGTTCTGACATGAAGGGGGCAGACTTTGGAGAGGGAACATTTAAATCCATTTTAATCCTTAAGATCCGAGCTGAAAACATTTTGTTTATTCTAAGAAACAAAAAAAAAATATTTAGCTCTAAACAAATTGATTACATTAGTCTGTTGGTTATAAAATACTTTTTTTGTGAGCTACGTGCAATTGCACCTTTAATACGATCTCTTGATGCTTTGCACAAAGTATTTTGTCAGCATATAAATTCGATTTACTTTTAAATTGTCACTGCTACTTTCCTTTTCCATACCGGTTGAATATACAATAAAATATCTACCACCCTGAAAATGTTTGTGCTACAAAAAAAAACTAAGTTTACATACAAAATTGAAGCAGCGCTAACATGCTGATATACATGGGTCTCCAACTCATGCATTGAATTTACTTGTAACTTAAAGTAGCAGTCCACGCTGCTGGTTTATTTTTTTATTATTTAATTTTTTCCCCCTCTAATATGTGCATCAATACAATCCACACAATGATAAGTAATTAGCTAAGTTGCCAATTGATCGAGATGTGACCAGGCAGTCACTAGATACAATTGGTGCACTCCTAGAGAGAGGGCAGGGCTCAAAAAGGGGTGTGCCAGAGCCTGTTTCAGAAGAAGAAGGGGATGTGACCTTGTAAATGGTTGCTCTAGAAACAAAAAAATACTTGTTACATTATAATACATTAAAATATCTTTCAGGGTGTTTTTTTTTTTTTTTTAAATGCTACAAGTATTTTCTCATAGTACAGAACGGATTTATGGGGGAAATAGAACACACGAAGAATATTGCCTGGACTGCAGCTTTAAGGGAGAAATGTAAACTCTAGATGAAAACTGGTATATTTGTTGTCAAGAAAGCAGTGGATGCAGATAGAGCACAGCTCCAGACACCCTGCAATGTCAAGCAGGAAAAACAAACCAGGCCACTCCGCAGTAGTATAAAATCAGTTCTGTATTGATGCCAGCTTAACACATACAGGGAACAAAAATAGGACAAATAGAACGCACCTACGCGTTTCGTACAGGGTACTTTATCAAGACCTGTACTCTATCTGCATCCACTGCTTTCCTGTATCTACTCACGGATGGACTGCACGCTATAGATCCTGAGAGTGCCCCCTGGAGCAGGTAAAGTGCCATTGTGCCTTATTTAAATCCTGCTGCTTATGGACATTGTTCCTTACTGTTTGGGTGATTATTGTGTACATCCCTGTGGTTGTCCCAACTGACTCCACCAGTCACTTCCCCTACAGTAATCATGCATTTTATTGCGTTTAATTGAGGGGCACTCCATCATCACCGGACCACCATATCAAATGGTCTCAATATGTTATATGTCTTATGAAGATACCTGCCCAAATTTGAGCACCACACACACCACGTTTCCCTGGATATTTGTTGTCAATGCTGATCTCATCCACTCTGTGACCAGAGCCTTGATCGCTATCTCCTGGATGTATTCCATAAAAAGGTTTAGTAGCTCTGTTTCTTTGCCCTACAGCTACTGCCAAGATAAAAACACAAATATGTGCATTTTAATGACATTTGGTTTGCTTGTGTAGGGTAAAGACCACTGGGTATTTTAGCATGGAAACTGGCAGTGTTGCAGGGGACAGTCCAACCTAGAC
>WSYH01008468.1:1814-19838 GCA_036426205.1 Ascaphus truei | reverse complement strand
CCCCTCCCCCCCCCCCCCCCCCCCCCCCCCCATAGGTGAAGTTTTCAGGATACCCCTGCTTCAGCAAAGTAGTGCAGTTTTTGACTGTGCTACCTGTTGCGCTTTAACCTCACACTGGCGATCTTTCTCCTCCAACACTCGTGCTTTCCTGCCCCAGAGAGCTTGCAATCTATTTCCCATTGTATGCCCTGATCTTTCCCTGTATTGTAACATCTGCTTTTATAACACTGGTGGAAGTTAAATAACCTGCATTCCATACGTGCCCAGCTGGGGGAGGGGCCTGATATTAAACTGCTTTAAACAGAAGTGCCGGAAGGTTTCAGGAGGACTTCAGGAGGACGGGAGCAACGAGGCTTTCTTGTAACCCATTCACTACCAATCGGCAGTGACACGTTGCAAAGCCGTCCCCGTGTGTCCGTTCCATAATGGATGTTCTGCACTGCAGGGACACGTGTGATGTGTCATTTGCCCGACTGGTCCCTAGTGATGAGGTTTAATGAGTAGGTGCTGGACATGTTCTGGGGCAAATCCTGCAGCCACGGGGTCATGTTCCACTGTCCAGCGATGGGCACATGGAAGGAACGGGCCTCGGATGTCCTAACGCGGGAGGGAAACCGCTGTCATTATACAGATACAACCTTACACACTGTCTGTCTGCCGGTCGGAGCAGTGAGACCCCCAAATGTAAGCTGCATGCTGGTTCTGATCCATGGCATAAAGGCTCGCTAATCGTGCTGTGAATCTGGCCTTCGTTTCACCAGCGATTTTTCTTTTTGCAATATTTTCCGTCCCAGTCTTCATGAGCAGAATGTTTTATACGTGCTCCCACTTCATAGGTCAGCACCCTAAACTCCCAGCTGTGCAGCACCCCTTGGTAGATCCTCCCCTCACAAGGTGACCTGTTTGGGGTCTCTGGCTTCCCCCCTCCTGCCCTTGCTCTGCCTCCTGTGCCAGGCTTTGCTCTCGTACACCCCAGAGACGCTTGGCAGTGATGAAAGTGCAGCAGCTGGCGAGTAATCTGCTGAGTGGACCATTTTTATCCCAATGTCATGGCAACTGCAGTCGCTGGCAGCGTCTCTCCCTCCAGACTGGCCCCTGTGACACGTGAGTCACTGTTAGAAAGCGGGGCCCCTCCCTGCCGTGTTCGGGAGTACACGGTAATAACCAGCGATGCTCGCGTCACTGCCCTGAAAGCTGCTCCTGCTGGGGATGATCACACCATGCGTGGTGCGGTTATGTTCTAGCTGGCTTCCCCCATTGCTATAATTGCATATACAGTATAGCAGTCCCTGTGAGGGGCTGGTCATATGGGGGGCATCGGGGTGCTCCTCCCACCGCTGGCTTCGAGCTGCTGTTGGGGTTAAGTAAGCCAGTTTGGCTGGAGCAGACACTGCTGCCACGAGGTCCAGCTCGGATTTCTTTTCTGGGGGCTTGGCTTGCAGTTTGTTGGCTCCCTGAGTACATCTCCCGATCAGTGATTGTGTTCACTTCTTAACGCTGTCCCAGGTCTGTCGGTGTGCACGGCGCTCGCCTGACACTGGTGTAACGGCCTCTGCGGTATACGCCACTTGCAGGGAACTTTGCCAGAACTCACTCTGTGCAGACACAGGGCTGGGAAGATTCTTGGCACACGATGATCGCGGCAGGGTGTGGCTGGGGGAAGCGTTTAGCTCTGGTTTCTGCTGCTGCAGGGGACGAGGGGGAACCACACGTTCCTTTTTAAGACCCACCCTCCAATTGACTGAACAGCCATGCAGAGTATAACCTGTGTCCCCTCCCTGCACATGTGGGGCTACTGATTGTCTTCAATAGGGGAGCTCTATCTTGAGTGCTAGACAGATAACCCTGTCTCCTTGGGTATATCAAAAGCCTTTAACCCCCCTCCTCCATTTATCCCCAGCAGTCTGCCTTAATCTCCTGCCACATGGCAGCTCTTGACATCCTGTTTCAGAGCCCTGTCTCTGCCCCTCTGATTCTCTGATTCATAAAGATCCTTTAATCTCTCCCCTGGCAATACCAGCCTTCTCTCTCTGACAATTTGCATGCAGTGCTTCTACCGTGGGCCTTTGCCGCTATTCTCCAAGAAGGTGCCAAACTCGCCCTGTAGCCTGGGGTGAAGGGAGGTTGTAGCGGCTGAGTCCTGAATAGAAGCCTTTGTGTTTTCTGTGTGAGCTAAGCTCTGGCGTTTGTAGTGTTTGGGTTGCAGAGGGGCATGGCTGCATTTTAGGGGGCAGAGCCAGCTTTAAAAACCAACTTCCCTCCGCTACAGAACTTCCAAAGATATAGTGGGCGACTTGGGCATAAGAATATTTGTGCTGCAGATTGGACTGGTTTTAATTGCTTTGCTAAGCTCTGTATTCCCCCTGACGGGCAGGATGTCCATACATTCTTACATGGCACCTACACGTTGCTCCACCAGTAATACCTGGTCTTAAACACCCAGTGGGTGCCGTGGGCTGAGATGCCCAGAGCGAATCTCTTCTCTGCTTTCAGGTCAGGAGCGGGTTATCCTGCCATGTCCTTAAACTCGAGCCCGTGTAAGTCTGTTCAGGAACACAAAGTAATTTTCCATTAGACAGTGTCCCAGGCCAATTCCTTGGTAGAAGATTCCAGGCATTGTACTGGCGGTAGCAGTGATACTGCAGCCATTCCTTCTAACCGGGTCACCTGCAGCAGAACTGAATGACTAGGATGGGGAGCCCCAGGGGGCCTGTTGCTGCACCTTCCTGCTCTCTGCTTCCCCTCTGTTCTCCAAGACCTGCAGTGATGGGAAGTGGGTATTGGGGTGAGGGACAGACCTGCAGTGATGGGAAGAGGGTATTGGGGTGAGGGACAGACCTGCAGTGATGGGAAGAGGGTATTGGGGTGAGGGACAGACCTGCAGTGATGGGTATTGGGGTGAGGGACAGACCTGCAGTGATGGGAAGAGGGTATGTGTGTACACACACTGCTCTCAATGCACAGCAATGTGAGGAAGGACGTGTGTGTACACACTGCTCTCAATGCACAGCAATGTGAGGAAGGACGTGTGTACACACTGCTCTCAATGCACAGCAATGTGAGGAAGGACGTGTGTGTACGTACACTGCACAGCAATGTAAGGACTTGGGTGCATGTACAAAATCTTACATCTACCCAGACTGAACTCTATTAGAGGCAACTAACTTTGGCAGTTGGCGGCGAAGCCCGCTTCGGAAGCGCACGGTGAAGAATACTTCCGGGAGATTTCCCTGTTGTGTATTGGTTGTGTGTTGTGCCTTCTGGGACATTTTATTCATCCATTTATACAAAAGGTCACTGACGAAGTTGCGACATTAGGGGGTCTGACATAACAGCATTAGGATCAAAACAGCCATTTTGTTTCACTATTTTCAGTCCGCCGTCTTGTCTTTGTGAGTTTTAATGTCATCATTCTATGTGAAGAAATCTGTGAGAAGCAGAGAAGGGAATGTTTTCGCTCCTAGCTGACTTTATTGATCGTGCCTCATCCAATCAGCTTCCAAATTGAAAGTGTAAACAGGCCAGATATTATGAGAAAGCCTCACTAGTAGTCCAAGATAAACTGTTTCTCATACAATGTGGCAAGTGGCAGAACTGACATCACATTTAACCCCATAATGGTTTTTAGCTAACATAGTTATTCAGTATTATTATGTATTACAAAATGAGGTAATATTAGTGACATGCAAGCCCCCCCATAAAGGGTTGGAGCTTTAGGTTTTAGGGTATAAATATATGGCATACCGTGTTATTGGGGGGGAGAGCTTTTGTTTTGAAGCCGTCTCCGTTGTGCACTTTACTTGAATAATTTCACGTGTTATTCTGTTTCAAAATAACCTCAGACTTTTATTTACGCTTCTCATCACAAAAGGTATTTCCGCTCACAAAGCGTTTGTTATGAATACAAAAATGTCCGTCACTGCCAAGATGTGTCATGATTTGCACTATTTGTGACACATTAGATTGGTGCAAATATGTATTTAGTACATATATTTTTACACCTATGATGAATAAATTGAGATTTTTTTTTTAAAGAACAAGGTGCCCCCCCACTGTCATATTATGGATTATTTGATGAACGTGGATTGTCCCAAATTAACAGCTGGTTTCCACTGGTTATTAACCAGTGTTCTGTCTGGTTTAAAACCGGTTAAGAGACACCCATATTACAATTTCTGAAAACAATTCAACTGAAGAAAACATAAGGAATACGCAACAAAGGAATATTTTTATCAGCCACTTTATTTCCAAAAATTAAAAGTCAGAAATGGATGAAAGTAGCTACATTCACAATACAGCAATGTTGCTAACCTACAAAATGTACAACAATACCGCGACTATTGCAAATTCACATGACAAAAAAAAGGTAAAAAATATTAACTGTATTTGTGAGGAACTGCAACTGGTATATCTGGAGACAGAATGAACATTCAAAGACTTCGATGTTTGAGCCCTGCAGACAACTGACCCTAAACAAGACTTGTATTTAGCCTGGATCTGGGCAGGGCTGCAAAAGGACAACCTATAGCCCAACACGCAGGCAGAATGGCAGAGTGATCCCATCTCATTTGCCAAACTGGCACTTTGCTGGTGATGGGGCAGCAATGCAGCCAAGGGGTTAATACCGACCTACAGTAAATTAACTCGGATATTCTAGATGGATGCAAATAAAATGTAGGAAGTGAAACGAACAGGCTTGAATCCGCAGTAATAGAGGGTGACAGCATAAAAATATAACTAAGCAGTTACATGCACAGGTGCGATTACGTTTATTCCGCAAATGCGGCCGTTCGATGTTTGCTTTCACATGACTCATGCCTGCCTTTCCCTCGCTGGCACCAGCCCCTCTCTGGTTACTGAGCCCCACAGAAGTATACACGGAGGAACACAATGTCAAAGGAAATGCAATAAAACAGATGTCAAAGATTTGAGGACGTTCGGGCAAGGTAAAAAAAAAGGGGGTTGTTGATTTTGTTAGCTACCGCCAGTTTGGCTGCTGTATCTGATTGTTTTAAGCAGAGGGAAGCCTGGAAGTGAGGGGGAACTGCTATGCGTAGGAAATGAATGTGGTGGAATGTTGGGGAGGAGACAGGAGACACTAAAGCTCAGAGAAGGATCACGCAAGGTTTCTCAATGTAACCACCCTGCCCCCTTTCCTTCCCCCGTGACCCTCAAACCGTTGCCCTCTATGGCCACCCCCTCTGTACTAGGCGTGGACAAGGCGCAGGGGCTCCGCGTTCCTCCCGGAGTCGTGCAGGAACGGAGACAGGTACGGGTACAGCTTCTCGTTGAAGGTTGCGTTGAAGGTATAGATGGATGTCATGTCGTCCGCGTTGTAGAAAGACACTTGGCCTCCCTCGTAATCCACATAGACTCCGATTCTCCGGGGTCGAGATGTCAGGTTCAGGGACCTGGAGGGAGACTCGAGTGCCTTGTAGGCGTTGCCGTTCCTCAGCCAGATGGCCCAGTAGCCGTTCTTGGGGTTGAGCTTGATCTTGCCCTTGCGGTTGCTGGATTCGCTTGCCATGCCTACGTCCCAAGCAGTCTTGTCTCCCACCTCCACCTCCCAGTAGTGGCGGCCCGAGTCGAATCCCTGAGACCCCAGCACAAGGATGCACTGGCTGAAGCGCTTGGGGTTGTCAGGAAGAGGGAGCTTGGTGTCTCCGTACTTGACACTGGTCAGCCCATCAGACAACAGGAGGTTGGGGTGAGCAGTGCTAGGGTCCAACATCATGGGGGACAGGTCTGAGGGGGCAGAAGGCAGGCTTATTAGAGTCAGACAGCCACACCAATTGGTAAGCAACCACCACCTGTAGCTACATGACCGACTGTACAATATAACAGGAATGAGCTTGAGCCATTGGAAGATTATATTTATCAAAACCTGCCTGATGTCTCATGCCATTGCTAAATAGAAATAGAAAATTTTCCCGGGGGGGGGGGGGGGGGAGAACCCATTTTTTTATAATGACAAAACAAAAAACACACCAACTGGGTCTGATCTCTCAGAACTGAGATTACCCTTCATACTTTCTATGTGATGCCCTACTCCTGTGATAGACACCAGAATCGGGGATTATTAAAGAAATTTTATATGTAAGTTACTAATTTTATTATTTGTTGCTAATACAATATCTATCTCTCATCTTGGTGCGCTTTTGTGTTTTTTCTTGTTTCACACAACTGATTCACAACTAAAATATTCATCTAATCGTAAATCAGATCAGTCCCATTACCGACTAAATGTCCCCTCGATACACATTGTGGCTTTGGTCACCACAAAAAGACGTTTCGATTTCTTTAATTCTGTTGTGCAAAGTGTTTATAATTACGAGTACCCAGGGAAGGGGTTTGCTTTCCAAGGCTCAGAAGGTATCACAGGGTGTGCAGCATGTACAGGGCCAATCTCAAACATTACCGTTTCTTTGCTTTATCTCACGACTAAGACATTTTTGAGTGCAGAAAATGTAACACGAATAGTAACTTGTCCTATTATTGGCTCCTTCATTTATCGTCTCCCTGCAGTGTTATCAATGCTATGAAATAATGATTACAGCGGGGAGCAGGGAATACTTACATGGGGTGATGAAAGATTTAATTTCCTTCCACACAATGTACTGGATAGGTCCTTTGAAGGTTCCCTGACACAACTCCTTAGAGAGCAGGGTATTACCAGATGTTACCACCGCTCTCTGCTGCTCCAGGCACCTGGGGGAGAGGTAAAGTATATAGATATATACACACACATCTATTGCCTCTAGGGGAATATAATGGTGCACACCAACCCTTAGGATACCAGACAATAATTTACTGCTTTACAGGCAGGGCAGGCTTTACTTGTAATGTGTTGCCTTCATTGCCAGGAAGGCATTCACCCACCGACTGATGTGCATGAAATGAATGCACCTTCCAGTAGGGACACCAGAAAAAGGCACTGCTACCTTGGTGAAGCGCAGGGGTGGGAAACTAGTCCTCAAGCACCACCAACAGGTCCGTATTTCAGGATATCCCAGATTCAGCACAGATGGCTGTCATTGACTGTCACTGAAGTGGCCAACACCAGTCCTCAAGGGCCACCAAAAGGTCTTTGACAGAGCCCCTGTGCTGAAGCAGGGAGATCCTGAAAACCTGACCTGTTGGTGGCCCTTGAGGACTGGAGTTGGCCATCCCTGCGCTAGCTGCTATTGATGAATAATGCAGTGACAATGTCAGACCAGGACATGCTGTTTATCTGCAGCTTGAAATAATAGCCAGGAAGTAGAATACAATTCGATACAAGTCCTTCCTGTTAGTCACACTGAGACAGAGGCTGGAGTTTACGCTTTAAAGAATACATTTAATTGTATACTTACTTCTCAATGAAAGCTTTGATGTCCTGCACATAAAAAGAGAAAAACGCATATTAGATAATAAAATAGGTAATTGAAACCAGAACAGAAAGAAATGCTACATTACTACTAATGTTATACATATTATCAAAGCTAAAGTGCTGTAAATGTAGTCTTAAAATGATGGAATTTGCAAACTATCAGCAATACACCAAGTTCCCATCAGACCTTTTTTCCTAGTGGGAACCCTTTAGCCGGCGCTCAGGCATGTGCGGGGGACATTAGCGTAACTGCCCTAATGACGCGGGGGCAGCAGCTCTTACCGTGAGGAAGGAGATGGAGTCCTTGTCGTTCACTCTCTGGTTGGCCACAGAGATGGTCTGTTGGATGTCGTCTCTGTTCTCCTGCATCTTGATCATATTCTGCTCCATGTCCTGCAGCAGGTTATCGCCCTGCGCCTGCAGATGCTGCAGCAGTTTCTCCTCACGCTCCTTCAGGAAGTTGTGCAGCTTCTCAAACTCAGACACGATGTGCTGCTTGTACTCACTCACATTGTCCTGAGGAACACATGGTACAGGGGGAAGAATTTAGGGCTGCAGGTTCATACATTCTCTCCAGAGTGGAGGCAGTGCTGAACGTCCCTTCCAGGGGGGAAAAGGACAAACGTTGTTTTATGTAAAAGAATAACACCTCGAGAGGCCCCAATGAACATATATGGGAGACTTCCAATACACGCTAAAATGAATTTCGGTGTGTCTAATAATCGCACTGAAAATCAACAGATTTGTATTTACATAGGGACTAGGATGGAGGGGAATCCTGAGAAAGCAAGAGATACAGGATTGAATTGGCTGCCTTTCCATTTAATACAATGTTGATTCTATGCCTGTACAATGGCCACTCACTTTGTGCTGCAGGATCTTGTCATTCTGCTGGCTTGTCAGCTGCTCAATCACTTTCAAGGAGGCTTCCAGTGGGGCCAAAATGGAAGACAGCTCTTCCTGCCGGGAGCAGAGATTAATGGGTTAAACGCAGCACTGCTGGGATTACAACCATTTTCCTACATACTATTTACTGCAATGCAATCATATCTTGTCTGGTCCCTTGATTTTATTTCCACCTCAATTCCGATTTAGTGTTTAATGGCCAAATCAAGAGCAAGGCCCTCCAGCTCACCGTCATACCCTCGCTGAAAAATATTTGCTCTTTCAATATACTGGAAACGATCAGAAATACTGAAAACTATTTTTTGCACTTTAAATATTCATGGACTAAAAATGTTATTTTACTACATTATACATAAAACCCATCAAGTAACCCTAAACTGGTCTTGCTAACTGACAACATGCTTGTGGAATACGCCCCCGGTAGCATTCTGCCTCATACACTTGCAATGTTCACGGCTCACCCTGTACACTCCCACAGCATCCAGGATGGGCAGGAAGTTATGGCTGGCATGTTTGAGGGAGTCACGGCAGATGACGCAGCCCAGTGTGCCATCGTCCTTGCAGTAAAGCTTCAGCCTCTCATCGTGCTCAGGGCAGTTCTCCAGCGGCCTTGTCTTCTTCTCCACAGTCTCCGTGGGGGTAGTGGCCGTCTTCTTGACCAGGTTGGCCAGGGCTCGGTTGGTAGTGCATTTGTTTTCGGAGATGACCTCCTTGCACTCCGGGCAGGAGAAGGACACCTGGCCTTCCCAGGCCTTTTCAATGCAGTTCCGGCAGAAGTTATGGCCGCACTCCACCATCACGGGGTCCTTGAAGAGTTCCAGACAAACCGGGCATGTCAGCTCCTCTGCAAAATCACCACCCGGTCCCACCATTGAGGTGTTTAATGCTGGCGCAGACTCCTGATCTTCAACCTTGGCTTCAACTTTCGTATCAACCTTGGCTTTCTATGGGGAGCAAATGATGAGTGAGAAAAGGGGAGGTGTTACAATAAGGCACTAGGACCCTTCTCCACATTGGACGGAGCACTATGCATGGGTAAAATGGGTACGACAGTGGGTGGGGCCTAGCGGAACAATGAACAGAATCCCAATGCAAGGTGGTGTACTTTCACAGGGGAGCGTGTAGACAATGCAAGGTGGTGTACTTTCACAGGGGAGCGTGTAGACAATCAGAAAGAGGAGAGTTGGATTTCAAAGGGAAATTCAGACTAGATAGAAGCCAAATAAGAAGGGGTCAGGATGTGTCTTGGTTCACAGAAAAGAGCACCTATAGAACCAGAGTCCATGCTTAGCATCTGCTTGAGCCGCAGGCACTTGTACCTTCCATGTGTCTTACCTGCTGAGGTGCATATGAACAAGGATCAGATACCTCCCCCAAAAAATGTATAAGATTATTTCCGCAGACAACTTTGTGACTGGAGAGAGACTGCGACCGCTTACAAACAGCTGCACACACTGGTGATATAAAGGCTTACTCGTTGAAGAGCTACCACAAGAAATATTCATTTGTCCCAAGCATTTTAGAATTCAGCAAGTTTCTATTGCTTTTGATAAAAAAGTTAAAGTTGCACATATACCAATGAAATTTTGTTGAATACACAATGTATCACATGTTACCATGACAGATTTGTATAAATGTTGTGATAAGCAGATGACATCTGAATCCTGGGTCTAAACATTAAGCTGTATAAATGAAAATAGTATTATAGAAATCACTTATTTTGGAGAAAACACATTTTCAAGTTCCCCCAAAGTAAGCAAGTTATCTACAATATCAAAAATAGAAACCGGGTCATATGAAACCCCATACAGGCTTGCTGCAGCAAGACCTGCAGATTCGACATGGTTTCAAATGCTTGTGTAAACACCAGAACGGTTTCGGAGAAGTGGGCTCTGGATTTGCAAATGAAAGATTCTGAAGGAAAACAAAATAATAACTTGGCCTTTGGCTTCAACCACATTGAACGGTAGAATGGGAAATAGGGCGCAGGAAAAAACAGCGCACCTCAAGAATGAAAGAGAAAAAACAATAGTGAAGCAAGTTCACAACAAGGCTTTTGATGAAGCAACGGTGAGATGCACTCACATGAAGAAAGTGCCTGAGCCCAGGCCCTTAAAGGTGTCCTTTCCTCCACACAGGATGGCTTGTGGAGGAAAGGAGGAAGAGATATATTAAGTGCCTGGGCCCAGGCACTTTCATGCAAGTGCATAGCTCACCTTTGCCGATTTTTTCCTGGGCCCTATTTCCCCTGGAACTGGCACCAGGTTCCTCTTTCATGCAGCACTCATTTATTTATTTCCTTTATTATAGACCACCCCATTGATAGCGCTTCCATTGTATATTGCACCGAGTGGGAAAGAGCCTGCAAGAGAATGGTGTAGCATACAGAAACGCCTGATACAGCACAGAGCAAACAATGTCTACCAGTTTACTTAGCATGGCATGATTTCTATCACTCCCCCAACGCGGCGATTATAATGCCAAATTCCACACACCCTCTCCCACATGGACCAGAGTATAATAAGGTTATGGGAAGGGATATTTTGGGGAGAGCGGACGTGGAATACAAGGAGCCAGACACGGAGATCTCCTAGACCCAAGTCTGCAACATAAAACAAGAACACAAAACATGAATATCATTTCTATACCATAATGTTAAATAGATCTACTTGGCTCTTACAATTTAGTGACGTGTAAACATATACACAGCTAGACTACTTAATAGTTTGTAATAAAAAGTTTGATATACAAATCAAAACTTTATTTCCCAAAAAATAAAGGAGATCACAGTAATTTAATGTAAGAAATAACCAGATAAAAGCTTCACCAATAAATAGATAAAAGCCAAGTAGTCTGCGTACATTAACACTAGCAGGTGTGCAGCAGGGGGATCAGGACCAGCAATGCGAGTGTGTAGACGCCCACTGAGAAATAAGAAAGGATTAGACTTGTTTTCCAGCAGGTAGGATGCACGCTATGGAGCGGCTTAATGGGTGTGAACATCCATGTCTTTCTGATAGGCAGCGTATAAACCGAGCTCCATTTATGAGGGATGTCAGGAGCGCACACAGGAAATAAGCCTCCTGAGCGGGAGGTCACACCTTGGAGGCTTTCCCCGGTCTGGGAACTTGGGTTAAACTAGTGGTGGGCATTTTATGGGCACATCACATGGCACCGTCAGTCACTAAGATGTAATGTCAACTAAATGCTTTTGACTAACATCAAAGAAATAAAAATAAATCTATCATTGCACTGGCAAATCAAGAAATGGTGCCGCATATGGGCCCAGGGGTAAGCCCTGGGGGTATGCCAGGACCCGCTTTTATATCAGACATCAGATTTAAGGCCCATCTATTGAGTTTCCACAAATCCGACACTAAAAAAATATATATAGAATAGGATTACAACATGACATACTTACACTGATACCCCCGAATGTAACAACTCTAAAAATAAAAATGGTTTGTTGCAGAAGTCGAGGGAACCTTGTTGCTCAATGTAAACCTCGCTCAATTCATATCGCCAAACCCCGTGAGTTCTGCAAATATTGTTTTTGCAGAAGTGGGTGGGAGGCCAAGAAGCAGCCTTAGCAAAGCAGTGTCACTGCGAACCACGAGAAGACCACAGGCCTTCTCATTCACTGGCATGCAGTGACTTCACCATGGGGTCAGCACAGTAGCATTGCACCCCCGCTGTGCAGAAGCAGCCAGCGGTTACTCTGCAGGAAGGCGCAAGGCACAGAATGTAGGATTTACGTTTCAGTAGACCGCTCTGCCGGGCACCATTTCCCCAGCTGGAGAAGACGGGTAAGCGGACCAAATTAGGTCTTGTGAAAGGGTATACGGCACCTGCCAATTGTGAGGTGTCCTCAACCGATAACCGTCACAGATTTATTAAATCCGTGTGGTGGAGCCTCGTCTGAGCTTTATAAGGGGTTACCAAGCTCAGAAGGGTTTCCAGAAGCAGCATTTTTTTGTTCAACATGAACACTCGTGACTGTACCTTACTGGCACTTTATAACAGTGAGTAAAGGGAATACCAATCAAGATGGTACAAGGCAATTTGGGAATAGGAATGGAGTGGCGCTAAAACAAACTGGTGCCAGGTTGAGCATGGCTATAAATCTGGGAAGAAATGGGATACAGGGCGATTAAGAAGAAGAATGAATGGAAGTGAAAACAGATTTTTTTTTTTTATAAACAAAAACATCCAAACAGAATTTCTAGCAGACATCCATGAAGAAACTGAAAACTTCCATTTTAGAGGCCAAATGAATAGAAAGATGAGACGGGGGGAGGACCCTATCATTTACCAACTCATCGCAGGCAACAGTGGCGCGCCCTCTCCGAGGCTTGTGCTTATCAATTAGGAGAAGCATTTTGTGGCCAGACGAAACAGATAGAAACAGAGCCCATTGGAACCGTGCGCTGACCCTGGCAGCGCATTTACAAACCCTTCAGTTTGCGCAGCACGGCAGAGCAGCAGCTGGTAGAGTGGAACCTGACTGCACTGAACCTCTGGTTACCTTCGATTCGGGTTCTGTCTCCTCGAGTTTCCGTTTCTGGGGTTGCGCAGGTTTCGTGTCCAGCTCCTCTGTGATCTCAGTCATCTCCTGATCGTTGCCGTTTGCTTCCTCCTCCTTCACTGGTTTGGAGAGCACCAGGCGCGTTTTGTCCACCCACTCGTTTTGCCGGCGGTTCACTGCAGAAAAAGCGAGCTTACAACACACATTTCCATAGCAAACTGTGACGGAAAAGGGAAAATGGGAGATTGGAAGACACGATGGCTCAAACAAGAGCCCTCACTTACCGTGACGGATTGTCCCAGTCGCTAGATGAATGGGAAGACGCAACATGACACATGAAGCAGCAAGAGCACAAACTAGTTAACCGCAATCTCGTTGGGTTGAGAGCACAAGTCTCACTATAACAGAATAGTCACACAGGCAGCACTAGAACTAATTAACAGGCAACAGTATTAAAATAAAATAAGATTAGGGTGAGCCCATTAGACAAGGCGAGTGGAAGAACTGAGGGCTCTGGGACTCCAGCACAGAACAACTGGGACGGATGAAGAGCCTGAGAAACAAAAACAAGCCAAATCCAAACACAAAAAAAATAATGTCAAAAAATAAAAAGTAAGCAGTGAGAAATGTCAGGAACTGAACCGTTAGGCATCTTTGTGACGGATCACATGGAAGGGATTGCGATGCCTTGACACAGAATATACACAGCAGAGCGCTGGCAGTAAAGCGCTCCGCTGAGTGTACAAGTCTCTTGGTAGAAGATGGAGCCTGTTGAGTGCCAGTTTTTGCCAATTTGGCACTTTCAGTAATTTGTAGCTACATTGGCAGACTGGCCATGACAAACATCTTTGTTACCGACTTCACTGCAAGATATGCTCAAACAGTAAAGGCGATAATCAAAATCACCTACCTGCTGTTAGAGATCAGTGATTCACGGGTCTCTATCAGGAATAGAGATTCACCAATCATTACCAAGAGTCCCAGTATGGGTCCTTTCTATACAAACCCCAGAATTTAAATAGCTGCCTTAATCTTATTGGGGACTAAAGCAAATTATCAGTGCAGAAAAAGTAAAAAAAAATTTTTTTTTTTAAAGGCTTGAGGACAGACTCAGAGGAAAGGTAATGAGGTAAGCAACAAGATACGCTTTTGTTAAATATGAAAAAAATGTTACCGCCATGTAAGCGGCTCAGAAACTGCGCAGACAAGTTCTGACATTCCTCCCAACAGAGAAGAGCGGATTCTGTGAGTCCGACGCTTCTCAACACTGGCCGACACCAAGAATTTAGGGAAAGGTGTCGTGCGCATTCACGTCAGTGAATTCTGGACTTTCAGAGCTCACTGCGCCTGTACTACAAGCAAGGTGTCCCGGAGTATGCATAGGGAGTTCAACCAGACCGCAAATCCAATGCTCCATCCACCCTGCTCTTAGTTACAAAAAAATAAAAGAAGGGTGGAGGAAGCAGACTGTCCAAAGTAAAAGATAAGTTCAGTATGGCTGTCAGTCGCAATAGACCTGTTATAAGAGCCAAATAGGTGATGCCAGAATTACATTATCTACACCCAAGTGGTAAAAACGAATGAAAAACATGTGAATCATGCACTGGCACTCATGCATCACCAGGACTCGACAAAAGAACTCTATCACTTTGCATTTTACCCACAATCGAGTGGCTGTGTACGTCAACTCCCGGCATTCTCCTGCGTCTCCCCCTCAAACTCCCGTGTCTCCCCCTGCAACTCATGTGAACGTGGCTGTGCGGTGTCAAATGACGCGGTGTTGCCATGACAACGGCATGCCACGCGCCATCACATTGTCATGACAACGCACCATCATTTGACGCTGCACAGCCATGTTCACACAGGTTGCAGTGGGAGACACAGGAGTTTGAGGGGAAGACGCATGTGAATGTCAGGAGACACTGCATCCCGCCGCCGTTTAGACTCGCCAGCGGGTGAAATGAGGGGGTGAGAGGGAGGAGGGTTACAGTACGATAAAAAGAAAGTGGTGTTTTTTATTTATAATTTGTCGAGACCTGTGCATCACAATACCCAAACCTGATAGGACAGCTACAATATTCAGAGATTGGGGAGTGCAGATGTCACACCATACGTAGGGAAAAGAATAAGAGCATATAGTGAAATGTGTTCCCAAATGATAATGGCTGTTTGTGGGAAACCTCTGAAGTGGGCACATCAACCATTTCTGGAAGAACGCGAGTGCCCACTTCAGAGGTTTCCCACAAACAGTCACCATCAATTGTGAATAATGCACTGTATTGTGTTTTATGCTTCCCCCCACGTGTGAAATCTGCGATCCCCAATCTTTGAACATCGTCAAGGATAATTTTTTGAACCATTCCCAATGTGTTCTGAGCAGCATTTCTCACTTTACACTGTTTATTAAGCACATCAGCCCGACTTTCCACTTTGATTTGACATTCTTTACTGCGCTTTGATATCATTTCACATTGTTTACCCTTCATTGCACAGAGCACGTGTACACTAGAAATATTATTCACTCTATACATGAGCGCCCTTTGCACAAGTTTAGGGCAGCTATAATGTTTGGAAAAGTTTAATTAGGCCAAATCCCAAGTGCATGTGTTTCTTGAATGTCATCTAATTTACACACTTCATAACAATCTGTACAATTTGCAGCTATTCTCTTAGGCCACAATTATAGTGCAGACGCGCGCCGCGAACACAAATGTGTGTTCTTCAATGAGGTCACCCAAAGTGTGCGCGAGCATGCAGAGCGCAGATTTTGACAATTGAAATCAAATGGGAGGGTTTGCGCGACTGCTACATCATGTGAGCTGTTCAGCCAATGGCGAACCGCTCATGTGATGCCAGACATGCCTCCAGTGCATGTTTCGCATGGGTCACGCGTCGACACTAACCGCAGCCTTGGGAATGAGGATTTGGCATCTAAATAAGGAAGCATATTATACAAAAAAATGTTAAAGACACTGGATGTCTTATCCCAGGGTATGTTCACCGGGCTGCAATTTCAATATATGTTGCAATGACCTTAAAGTGAATAAAAAACAGAATTAGAAATGCATTTTTCACTTCGCAAACATTTGTGCTTTCTGTAATACGTGGTCCAGCTGCTTTGCCACCCGATGTGCCGAGCGATAGAATAGAAGCTCTTCTGATAATCTACACTGGAATGTATGAGAGATGTCACTACTTACTGCCCACGTAATGCACATAATACTCCTCCTTTCCAGCCTGCTTGTTGATTCGGGTCTTCACAATCTCTGCATCATCTGCAGTAAATGAAAAGGAAGGTTTACATTTCACTCCTGGATCTGGTATCACTACTTCCCGCTGCACCGGGTTAGTGCGGGTCCCAATAACCCTACCCATCTCAATTATTACAGTTGGTCTTTATTCTGCGTAATTCTGTTTATATAATTTCTATCATGCTGTTCCCCATTGTGCCGTGTTGCTGAATATTACCACTTCATAAAAAAATGACTGTCCATGGCTCTCATTCTAGTACGAGGCACAGTGAGATGTAAACGAGGAAAACTCGCATGGGAACAAACAAACAGACGTCCCAGTAGAGTACTGGGGAAAGAAGTCTCCCATGCGCCCATGAGAAACCCTTTAGCTGGATGGACCTGCAACCCCTCTGGCATATAAACCATAGCTGCTTTCTTACCCCCATTCCTGAGTTTGTGTTACCCAACGAATACCCAATCCAACAAGAGTTTGGGAAAACACGATAATGTAATGTGTGAGATACGGTTCCGCCTCCGCCGCTTCCCGCGTGTGAGCTGCGCCCCCTGGTGCTCAGACTGGGCACTGCAGCAAAGCGGAGAAGCCGCCGCCATTCAGCGAAACTCATTCACTCGCCCGCTGCGGCTCCTGCCCCTCCCCCCTGCATACCCCTCCCCAATAACGCCCAATTGCCGCCCCCCTCCTATACCCCGAGTGCCGCCCCCCCTAATCACCCTTGATTGCCGCCCCCTCCCTCCCCCATAAAACCCCGATTGTCGCCCCCCCTCCCCCATACCCTCTAACCAGATCATTTTCAAAATGGCGGCACTAACGGCCGAGCGGCCCCTCCCTCATAATAAAGTATCCTCGAGGCACTCCACCCCGCGAGTTAGCGGGACCAGCCCGGCACGGAGTAACGCTGCCAGTGTCACAGCATAAAGCATTAATGCACACGCATTTCCCAAGTAACCCCCTCACCGCCCCGCAATCCTCCCAAACCCCATTACTAACCACCAATTATTACTAACCCCCTTTCCTTGCCCGTCTCCAACCCGCGTCATATTACCGGGGGGCCGGTACAGCAGATCCCACATGGCATTATCAAAATGGCCGCGTAGCCCCTGCTGGCCAGAAAGTGGTCGCTTTCCTACTAGGCCGCGGCGGCCATTTTCCCATGTCTACGCATCACCCTCCCCCCAGAGTATTATCCCCCCCCCGGTACTGTTACTCACGCGGGTTCCCGTCCGCCCTCTTGCACGGGTATGTGCTCCCGACCTTCACCACCACCTCTTCCTCCTCATCGTCTTCCTCTTCATCCTCCTCCTCGCCGGCTCCTTCCTCGTCGTTGCCGTCCTCGTCCTCTTCTCCGGCCCCGAGTTCCTCCGGGCAGCTGTCCGCCTCGTCGCCTGGCGCCGTGTCGTTCTTCTCGGGCTCAGAAGCTGGCTGAGCCGCGGCGGCAGCCACGGATGCCATGGCGACGGTGGGTCACGTGAGCGCCGAGGGCGGGAAACCGGGGGCGCGCCGGCCTGCGAGTGTGCGCGTGCGGAGGGCGCCTCGAGACTGCTCACCTCACGAGGGGGTGCCTGGAAACGGTCGGTCTAACGGTCGTGGGAAAGGGGGCGCCTTGAAACGGGGATTGGCGGGCTTAGTTTCGCGGATGTAAGGGGTAAATGATCGGGCGGGGGTCGGTATGCCGAGGGAGGGGAAGTCCGGGGTGGGCAGCGCGGAGGGAAGAGATGCTGCGTCGAATAGAGCACAATGGAGACAGTGAGCGAGCGCGTCTGCTGCTGGAGACAAAGGGTAAGGGGGAGGAGACCGCGCATGCGTAGAGTGACGTGACAAAGGAGTGGGCGGGGCCCCAGCTTCAATGGCCGCTGCCATTGGTGGGTAGGCGCCACGTGACGTCACAATGCTGACCACACGATGAGCCGCCCCCTTCCCTCCCCCCTCAGTGAAAGCCGCCCCCTTCCCTCCCCCCTCAGTGAAAGCCGCC
>WSYH01008467.1:0-29031 GCA_036426205.1 Ascaphus truei | reverse complement strand
GGGGGGGGGTTCAGAGATACTTACCTCTGTAGTTGTGCCGGTATCTATGCAGATATGGAACTGTTGTAACTGTGTGAGTAAATAATGGGGAATTTAAATGTCCCGCGAGCCAATAGAAGCCATGACATCATTTGTAGTGGCATCCTATTGGCTAACTATGACCTGGACATTTAAACTTCACCAGAGATACCAAGCCCCCCCTACAGAGGTAATATCTCAACAGGGGTCCCAGAGATGAAATTAAAATTCCCTTGCAGCCAGCGACACTCGCAAAAACTCAACATTCTCTTCTGCACGGCGACGGGTGACATCACGTCGCGTCGTCGCCATCATCTGGCCTGCACTATAACTCTCGCCTAAGAGTGGGACATTTCCTGTCCAAAGAGAGAAGATATTAAAGTCAATAGAAAAGATAAGAAGTTTTCCCCTTAAGAAACAGGCGAGAAGCCTGACAAGTAGAGACATGTCATGTCCACCTATACAGCGCTCACCTGCATCCACTGCACGCTCACTCCTACCATATACACTCTCACCCTGCACGTCCACCATATACAGCGCTCACCCCGCCTGCCGCCACCATATACACGCGCTCACCCTGCACGTCCACCATATACGCCCACCTGCAACGTCCACTACCCGCTCACCCTGCACGTCCACCAATACACGCTCACCCTGCAGTCCACCATATACAGCGCTTCACCCCTGCACGTCCACCATATACAGCGTCCACCAGCCATCCACCATATACAGCGCTCACCCTGCACTCGCCCCTATACAGCGCTCACCCTGCACGTCCCCATATACAGCGCTCACCCTCACTCCACTCATATACAAGTCGCTCACCCTGCACGTCCACCATATACAGCGCTCACCCTGCACGTCCACCATATACAACCGCTCAACCTGCACGTCCACCATTACAGCGATCACCCCTGCACGTCCCCATATCAATACAGCGCTCACCTGCAGCTTCCACCATATACACGCTCACCCTGCATGTCCATCATATACAGCGGCTCACCCTGCACGTCCATATACAGCGCTCACACCTGCACCTCCATATACATGTGCTCACCGCTGCACCTCCATATACAGCGCTCACCCCTGCACCTCCATATAAAGCGCTCACCCTGCACATACTGTGTTATTCTCTTTCTTACATTCATGCAACTAACTACTTAGGCACCAATTACCAATACTGCAAGTTACTGCATATATACGGTGTGTGTATTTTCTCCCCCAAAATATAACGGCAAATGATTAATCAGACATAACCATATTGCCTCCTGCTTGTTTTTCTTTGGTTATCCGACACAGTCTCGGAATAAGCGATGATTATAGTTAATTTCTATCAATACCAATGCGCCTTTTAATGTGTTATTGTGTAGTCACTGGTTTGTCCGATATAATTACTCTCTGCATGATATGTGCACTGAATCCTGAATATGAGTCTTAGCACGACAATCTTAATGAATAAACACATTGGTGATTCTATGGATATAGTAGTGGAAAATGTTGTAACGTTATATGACGGATTAATACCCATTGCATAGTGTGTGGACTCTGAGATGGCACATTAATGGGATTTGATTACTATTTATTCTATGCACGCTGTAAAGGATAACGTGTCAGCATCCCTTGGTTTAATGATAGTTGGGATCATATTGTCTCTCTCATGCTGTAGCAAGGTAACCTTAAGAATGTCGCTTACTATTAGGGAAGGAATCCTCTACAGCAGACAGATTGAGAAGTCAGAAAGATGGAGACACGGGACGGCTACCTAAATATAATAATGAATAGCACAATAAGGTTAAAATCACAGTCATACAGTGCTTAGGTGAACGGCAGCGGAGGCCGGAAGTGTGGGAGAATATACTGGGCCACTGTCGCTGCTGCTCAGTGAAGGAGGACCCTCCCTGATCCTCGGATAGTAGATTTCAACAAGATAACAGCGAGCGCACTGCTAATGGTACATTCTAGAAGAAGTGAGGGTAAGGATGGAGTCATAGTAATGATCATATAAACAACCTCACCATCGGAACGCAAATGTGAGTGACAGTCACATCTGTTCAAGTTTGGTTATCTCTGATGTGGTCACCACTGTACTCACAGCTCCTGATCGTCAGGTCTTCCTCCCGGGTGTGTAGCCAATATGAATGCCTTGTATGTAACAATGTGTATAGATCTTCTATGGTATCCCTGCTGTGCGTCTCTCCATGATACCTCAAGAAAAGGTAAGAGCAGCCGGGGTTTGTCCCAGACAACCAGGTAATGGGTAACTGATTTAGGGGTATGGGTATATATAAATATATTTCACTCACAACGGGCATATGTGAGTGCCCTTATAGATAGGATATGCAGATAGTCTCTGGTACTCCTGCTGTGTATCTTGTCCAGTGGTACCCATCGACAGAGGGTGAAAACAAGGGGGTTGGTCCAAACGTAGTGATGGGGGTCTTATAAATAGTATAATAGTAAATTAATAACTGAATCACTCACATGGGCTTATTTGAGTGCCCTCATAGATCAATATAATGGATGATGGCCCCAGATGGGTTTACTTCGCACTCAGCTTTCTCTCAGTCATAAAGTGGAAGACGGAGAAGGGATGTGTCAGGGTAACAACTTATTCACAAACAGGTGATAAAGAGATGATAAGGGGTAAAACTTACACTAAAAAACTAATAAGTCCTGCGTCTATAGTGCTGGTCAGGCTCCTGCTTAAGGTTGATATTCCTTCCGCGTCCGGAGTCTGAAGCAGGGTCTTCTGCCAAATGACTGACTGGATAAAAACTTTCTGCGATCTGAACGACGCTTTCGGATAACAATCCTTCCAGGCCTATCATCCATTAATGATATGAGGCACTCACATAAGCCCATGTGAGTGATCAGTTATTTATTTACTTCTTCTTGATGTACCATTAGCAGACATCTAATCAACTGCTCTGATATTTATTTTTTGCATGTGCAAAACAAAAGGGGGGGGGGGGTTCAGAGATACTTACCTCTGTAGTTGTGCCGGTATCTATGCAGATAGGGAACTGTGTAACTGTGTGAGTAACATAATGGGGATATTTAAATGTCCCGCGAGCCAATAGGAAGCCATGACATCATTTGTAGTGGCATCCTATTGGCTAACATGACCTGGACATTTAAACTTCACAGAGATACAAGCCCCCCCTACAGAGGTAAATATCTCCAGACAGGGGTCCCCAGAGATGAAATTAAAATTGCCCCTTGCAGCCAGCGACATCGCAAAAACTCAATTACAACTTCTGCGACGGCGACGGGTGACATCACCGGTCGCGTCGCCATCAATCTGGCCTGCACTATAAGCTCAGCCTAAGAGTGGGACATTTCCTGTCCAGAAGAGAGAAGATATTAAAGTCAATAGAAAAAGATAAGAAAGTTTCCCCTTAAGAAAACAGGCGAGAAGCCTGACAAGTAGAGACATGCATGTCCACCATATACAGCGCTCACCCTGCACGTCCACCATATACAGCGCTCACCCTGCACGTCCACCATATACAGCGCTCACCCTGCACGTCCACCATATACAGCGCTCACCCTGCCGTCACCAATATACAGCCGCTCACCTGCCAGTCCACCATATACTAGCGCATCACCTGCAAGTCCGCATCTACCAGACGCGCTCTCACCTGGCACGTCCACACCATATACACAGCGCTCACCCTGCACGTCCACCATATACAGCGCTCACCCTGCACGTCCACCATATACAGCGCTCACCCTGCACGTCCACCATATACAGCGCTCACCCTGCACATCCACCATATACAGCGATCACCCTGCACGTCCCCCATATACAGCGCTCACCCTGCACGTCCACCATATACAGCGCTCACCCTGCATGTCCATCATATACAGCGCTCACCCTGCACGTCCATATACAGCGCTCACCCTGCACCTCCATATACAGTGCTCACCCTGCACCTCCATATACAGCGCTCACCCTGCACCTCCATATAAAGCGCTCACCCTGCACATACTGTGTTATTCTGCCTTTCTTACATTCATGCAACTAACTACTTAGCAGCCAATTACCAATACTGCAGTTACTGCAATATATACGGTGTGTGTATTTTCTCCCCAAAATATAACTGCAAATGATTAATCAGACATAACCATATTGCCTCCTGCTTGTTTTTCTTTGGTTATACGACACAGTCTCGGAATAAGCGATGATTATAGTTAATTCTATCAATACCAAATTGCCTTTTAATGTGTTAATTTGGTAGTCACTGGTTTGTCCGATATAATTACTCTCTGCATGATATGTGCACTGAATCCTGAATATGAGTCTTAGCACGACATCTTAATGAATAAACACATTGTGATTCTATGGATATATGTAGTGGAAAATGTTGTAACGTTATGACAGGATTAATATCCCATTGCATAGTGTGTGGACTCTGAGATGGCACATTTAATGGGATTTGAATACTATTTATTCTATGCACGCTGTAAAGGATAACGTGTCAGCATCCCTTGGTTTAATGATAGTTAGGGATCATGATTGTCTCTCAGTGCTGTAGCAAGGATAACCTTAAGAATGTCGCTTACTATTAGGGAAGGAATCCTCTAACAGCAGACAGATGAGAAGTCAGAAAGATGGAGACACGGGAGCGCTACCTAAATATAATAATGAATAGCACAATAAGGTTAAAATCACAGTCATACAGTGCTTAGGTGAACGGCAGCGAGAGGCCGGAAGTGTGGGAGAATATACTGGGCCAAACTGTCGCTGCTGCTCAGCTGAAGGAGGACCCTCCCTGGATCCTCGGATAGTAGATGCAAACAAGATAACAGCGAGCGCACTGCTAATGGTACATTCTAGAAGAAGTGAGGGTAATGGGATGGAGTCATAGTAATGATCATATAAACAAACACTCACACGGCCAAATGTGAGTGACAGTCACATCTGTTGCAGAGTTTGGTTATCTCTGATGTGGTCACCACTGTACTCACAGCTCCTGATCGTCAGGTCTTCCTCCCAGGGTGTGTAGGCATATATGAATGCCCTTGTATGTAGACAATGTGTATAGATCTTCTATGGTATCCCTGCTGTGCGTCTCCTCCAATGATACCTCAAAGAAAGGTAAGAGCAGCCGGGGTTGGTCCCAGACAACCAGGTAATGGGTAACTGATTAGGGGTATGGGTATATATAAATATATTTTTCACTCACACGGGCATATGTGAGTGCCCTTATAGATAGGATATGCAGATAGTCTCTGGTACTCCTGCTGTGTATCTTGTCCAGTGGTACCTCAGACAGAGGGGTGAAAACAAGGGGGGTTGGTCCCAAAACGTAGTGATGGGGGGTGACTTATAAATAGTATAATAAGTAAATTAATAACTGAATCACTCACATGGGCTTATGTGAGTGCCCTCATATCATATAATGGATGATAGGCCCCAGATGGGTTACTTCGCACTCAGCTTCTCTCAGTCATAAAGTGGAAGACGGAGAAGGGATGGTGTCAGGGGTAACAACTTTATTCACAAACAGGTGATAAAGAGATGATAAAGGGTAAAACTTACACTAAAAACTAATAAGTCCTGCGTCTATAGTGCTGTCAGGCTCCTGCTTAGAGTTGATATTCCTTCCGCGTCCGGAGGTCTGAAGCAGGGGTCTTCTGCCAAATGACTGGACTGGATAAAAACTTCTTGCGATCTGAACGACGCGTTTCGGATAACAATCCTTCCTCAGGCCTATCATCCATTATATGATATGAGGCACTCACATAAGCCCATGTGAGTGATTCAGTTATTTATTTACTTCTTCTATGATGTACCATTAGCAGACATCTAATACACTGCTCTGCATATTTATTTTTTGCATGTGCTCTCGCTGTTATCTTGTTTAGACGAGAAGTCAGAACAGCCGGGGATCATACAGGCGTTCTGAAGCAGATTTCTGGAGCAAGATAATCGCATTATATAATCGCCTGGCTGGCACAGGCCTTAAATGAGATCTCCGCTAAAGACAAATCATGGAAACCATTGGTGTCGCAGGTTATGATAGCATGCTCCATGAGACAGATAAAGTGTGCCCGTCTTATCTATCTATATATATATTTCTCAAACCGTTGTATGTATGTCTGCCTGTCTGTAGTGTGTCTCCCTGTGTCTAGGGGCAATCACATTGGACCTTTGGCTCATCACTCCACCTCAGGCAAATGAGATGGCTCCCTTGGCCCGCCCGTCCCTGCACACCTCTCATTGGCCGGTCACACACAGACACACAGACACACAGACACACAGACCCCCTCTGGCCCTCTTCAGCGACTGCCCGCCCTTGCCCACCCACCCTCGCCCATCCACCCTCTCACCCCTCCGCCCTTCCCGGTGCTGGCCCGCAACAACGGAACCACCCCCTATCACCACTCCGCGGGACCTCACAAAGATCACTCTCTCTCCCGGCGCTCACCCTCTCCCCCGGTGCTCACCCTCTCCCCCAGCGCTCACCCTGTCCCCCGGTACTCACCATCTCCCCCGGTGCTTCCTCCCACAGACCGCTCCCATTCCCCCCCCCCCCCAAGAGCACGCTCTCTCCGCTCTCACCTTAAGGCCTAGAGGCCGCGCCCCCAGCTCACCATCCCCGAGAGCGCTCCTCCGGCTCTCAGTCGGGAGCTGTACGGGCCGGCTGCCCACACCACCTCCTCATCTGAGCGTCTCAGCTCCGCCTCGCCGGGGGGAATGGAGACCGCCGAGGAACCCGAGGAGGAGGAGGGCGGCTGGTACCCGGAGGAAGAGGAGGAGCACGGCCCGGTGCGAGGTAAGTAAACGCAGGAGAAGGGATCTTTCACGCAACATCCTGGCCCTGCCTTTTACCCTCACCCCGGCCCTGCCCTTCAACCCCCCCTCGCCCCCCTCCCTGCCCTTCGCCCCCTCGCCCCCCTCCCTGCCCTTCGCCCCCTCCCCCTCCCTGTCCTTCCCCCCCTCCCCACCCTTTCCCCCCCTCCACCCTCCCTGCCCTTCCCCACCCCTCCACGCCCCCCGCCTCAGCAATCACGGGCAACGCCGGGTATATCAGCTAGTACAATATATATTTTTTGTATTTTTAACCCCTTTGCTGCTGGAGGCCTGCAATGTATTAATCTTGGTCTTAATATTGGAGACCATTTCCACGCTGACTAATTCAGTGTTGCAGGAGCTACCAGTTAGATTCTGTGTAATGCATCCTCCCTAACTGCCCTATTCAATCTTTTATACTGAGCCAGGCTAATGGCAATGGCCTTCCTGTGGAGGTTTGGAGGAATTTTCCCTCCACAAGCATGAAAGAAAAGGTCCTGTTTAAAGATGGAGGAAAAAGGTGCACACATTCCTACTAAAAGCTGCTTTGTGACTGTGCTGGCCCCCGCGAGGGGCTGGAACCAAGGTGCTGAATAAGTTAAAGTACCAATCCCCCTAAAAATGCAATGTACAGCACCGGAATCAAGGACCTCCTGCAGATCATCTCCTAGCCTTCCATGTTGGAAAGGATCCTTTGTCCCCAGCCATTCAGTAACAGGGACCCAAGCATGGCATAACCGCATCCTTTTTAGTTGCCAGTGGCCCTATTATGCTTCTAAGAGAAGTCTAATCCCAGGGCCAGAGGCGAAAAGAACGTCCTGTAGGTAAGACTGGTGGAGGTTGTCTTCAGGGAGAACCCTGTGCTGGAAACAATTATAGTAAAGAACACAATGCTACAGGGAATGGGAACCTGCCACCAACAACCACCTCAGATGGTCCAGGCAAATGTAGGTGGTCCTGGTCGGAAATTAGACCTTAGACCATCTGATTCTAGGAGTATCCTCCAGTCCAGGTATGTAGCCTAATGGGTTCAATCGCCTTCAGGTAAGCTGAATGCTCCTGACTGGAACACAAAGCCCTGTGTAAGGAAGTGGTCAGTATTCGGCTTTTACGAGAGCTGCACCCTGCTTGTCTGTAATAAAGGGGTGGCCAACTCCGGTCCTCAAGGGCCACCAACAGGTCAGGTTTCAAGGATATCCATGCTTCAGCACAAGTGGCTCAATTGACAGTCACCTGTGCTGAAGCAGGGATATCTTTAAAACTTGACCTGTTGGTGGCCTTTGAGGACTGGAGTTGGCCACCAAGGCTCTAGATGCCTATTAGCCTTCCCCCTGCTGTGTGGAGTGACCTGCTGACCCGCATTGACCTGAATACTGTGTTGCTAGTTATTTTCCCTGCTCCCCGGAACCTTCATACTGCTGCGTATCAGGGACCAGAACTCCCGGGGGTCTTTTATTTGTTTGTTTTCTCTTTGCGGTGTTGTTGTATTTGATAGAAACTGCTCAAATGCGTTCAATCCAAGCCTGGCGTCCATCGTCCCCGTCCCCCCAGTCCCCGCCCCCCATCCTCCCAGTCCCCGTCCCCCCAGTCCCCCCCCATCCTCCCCGTCCCCCCGCACATGAGCAGCGAAGATAACTTAGAGGTCCGTGACTTTATTTTGCTTTCATTACACGGTTCTCCTAGTGTCCCAAGAAACAGCACCTGTTATCCTGCACCGGGGATATGCCAGCGTCTGCGGTCCCTGGGAGTGTGCAAAACACACGCACGCTAAATCTATTTCTCCTCCTAATCACTTTATCAACAGATCTTTACGGTCAGCGACAGTACAGTGTATGTACAATTATAATTTGAAACTGCGGCAAAAGGAAGAAAGAAAACGGGCGATTTTCAAATGGTTAGTGCTCTTTAAGTTAGAAGCGGGGGGAGGGGCAAAAACTTCATACACGAAAATGTCATCCTTGAAAACTAATCAATAAAAAAAAGTTCGGTTTATTTGAACAAAACTTTTCAAACATTTAAGAAATAAATAAAGTCTGGCAAGTGCATTAAATATAATCTGTATTAATCTTGTACCAACAGCAGGACTTTCTGTGCCCAACACGGTTATCAGGAGGGTGCATTTTATTCCTAATACACTGTCTTTGCACCTTTGTTTTAAATTAACACCAAGAGAGCAATTTTAAGGGCGTGTTTGTCTGCCAGGGTGTTTTGTGCCTGTGTTACTCTGCTAGAGGTGGTTGGTGATTTGGGGAGTGATTAATGTAGGACAGGGGCAGCCAACTCCAGTCCTCAAGGGCCACCAACAGGTTGGGTTTTAAGGATACCTCCGCTTCAGCACAGATCGCTCAATCAGTGGCTCAGTCAATGATTGAGCCACCTGTGCTGAAGCAGGGATATCCTTAAAACCTGACCTGTTGGTTGTCCTTGAGGACTGGCGTTAGCCGCCCTTGATATAGGACATTTCATTTGACCTAATGTTTGAATGTATCGGGCTCTGAGCCTCTCCATCATTTGACTCTCTTTGTCCTTGTGCTTTCAGTTTTCTTTCATACCTTTGATCACCATATGGAGTACAGTTTTGGGCACCTCTCCATAAAAAAGACATTATAGAACTAGAGAAAGCGCAGCGAAGAGCCACAAAATTAATAAAGGGATGGATAATCTGATTTATGAGGAGAGGCTAGTGAAATTAGATTTGTTTACATTATAAAAGATGAGTCTAAGAGGGAATATGATAACTGTATACAGATATATTTGGGGACAGTACAAGGAGCTTTCAAAAGAACTATTCATCCCATGGGCAGTACAAAGGACTCAGGGTCATCCCTTTAGGTTGGAGGAAAGGAGATTTCACCAGCAACAAAGGAAAGGGTTCTTTACAGTAAGGGCAGTTATAATCTGGGACTCATTACCCATAGAGACTGTGATGGCAGATACAATAGATATCTTCAAAAAAAGTGGGACATATTTTTTAGAAAGGTAAAGGTTAAAGGGATACACCAAATAAGTAAATATGGGAAGGATGTTGATCCAGGGAGAAATCACATTGCCAATATTTGGAGTCAGGAAGGAATTTATTTTTCCCCTTATGAGATATCATTGGATGATGTGTCACTGGGGTTTTCTGTTTGCCTTCCTCTGGATCAATATACTGTAAGTACAGATATAGGATAAGTATCTGCCATCTAAATGTAGCATAGGTTGAACTTGATGGACATCTCTTTTTTCAACCTCATCTTCTATGTAACGATGTAACCAACAAGTTCAACAGTCTCTGAATTATATGTTTACAGTAAAACCTAAAAACGGATTTTCTCCCTCTAGTCAAAACATATTGATCTGTTTTGTTTTATTTTATAATTGGATCATGCAATATTAAACATTTTTATAATAAAAATATTTGAACGGTTTGTACAGAGGTTTTTTTTTTTTTGTTATTGCAATTACTGACTTTTCTAAACCCAATCTGTGTTTCTTTTCTTGGCCTAGCGCTCATAATAACATTGAGATAAGACATCTCCCTGCATTAAACCTTTGTATACTTCAAAAACCTTCGAGGCATAGAAAAGCAATGTGCCACAACCTGTCTGCCTGCAGAAAAATGGAAATACTAGAAGATTCGGATATATTTACATAGTGACATAGAACAAAAAAGGACACACTCCTATAGAATACTGTCCCAGGAGACCAGGACATTACACAGGGGATCCCTACACGAGGCTGAACTGCAGAGTTGATCAAAAATGAATTTAGTGGAAAAAGTTCCCACAAACTTCCAGTACATAAAACACACAAACACACAAACAAACAAACTCATCGAACTGGGGGAACAACCTAATGTCCTAGGTGTGGGGACCTCAGTCCGCAAGCTTACCCCGATACGCATTCCCCACTTGTGCCGCTGTCCTTGGTAGTATGGGCAGCACTGCCTTGCTCTCCACTAGCTAGCAGTTTTAACTTCCCTGCCGTTGCATCACTCCAAACAGCTCTGGCTAACGCTGCACACATAGACCGCAGCTCCACTGGATGCTCCAAAACCCAGCACTGGGTCTCCTCAGTTCCCTTCTGCTGACTCACTGTCAGAACTTCCTTTACAGAGGCTCTGCAGGTCCCCTGTCAGCACACAGCCTCACCAAGAATATCCAGTCCAGAATTACTCTCTTGAGGCAGGGGAGAAGAAGTATTTATACCCCTGTCCCAATCATGGAGATACCAGCCAGTCTGGGTAAGAACAATAGCCTGATCTCTGCACACGGCCCCAGACCCGGTTCATGAGATTACAGGGGGTGAAGGTGGGCCGGGAAACCCTAAATGGCATGCCCAAATATGGCCATGCCTATCCTTAGCATAGTCCACAGGATGTAGGCAGGTACAGGACAATGTCCACACCATTCCCCTTCAAAATCATACAATACAGATACAGCCCCAGGGCGTACAGCTTTCTTCTTCCTGGTTCCTCAACAATGGGCCTAATCCATCCATCCATCACAGTGTCCAGGCCTACAATACCAAACTCTGATGTGATTACAGCTCCTCTTGCAAGAGAGAGTTAACCCCTGCAGGTCCAACACCTTGAACAGAGCTGTGCATCACTGTTTTACATACTAAACACATAACATATATAGGACTGGTACAATAAACTGTACATAAA
Organism: Ascaphus truei; assembly: GCA_036426205.1. NCBI lineage: Eukaryota > Metazoa > Chordata > Amphibia > Anura > Ascaphidae > Ascaphus > Ascaphus truei. Next base: position 17,563 of record WSYH01008467.1, on the reverse strand, counting down.
TAAATACATCATACCATTGGCAGGTAGGGGTAATGGCGGGCTTAACCTATATTTAAAAGCAGATAAATCTACCCCCGCTGTCACAGTGTTGTACATAAGGTTTCCAGGTCCCTGGCCTTCTCATCCGCCGGTGACTTGCGCAACATAATAAAGCATGAAGATATGGTATTGAGCTCAACCACGTCTTCCCACTGCAAAGGACTTTCACTTGTAGGCTTCTGCCTAATGTGCTTATTGTATAAAGGAGAAACAGAGGGCTAGGGGCAATGGCACGAATCTGATTTAAGATCCCTTCCCATGTCAGCTCCTCTGTGACCTCGAGCAAGTTACTGTCAGAATTTCTGGCACCTACTACAGCTGGTTGTTTCATTTTTAGTAAAGATGATTTGAACTCAGACACTTTACTGCTCAAACTTAAGTTTCATGAGAAGGTCCCACTACCAGGAGTTGCCAGTTCCAGTCCTCAAGGGCTACCAACAGGTCAGGTTTTCAGGATATCCTTGAGGATATCGTTGACTGAGCCACCTGTGCTGAAGCAGGTATATCCTTAAAACCTGACCTGTTGGTGGCCCTTGTGGACTGGAGTTAGACACCCCTGCTCTGCACTGTCTGCATTGACAAAAGTAATGACCCATATTGTGCTTTTGCAACAGAAGTGGCCCTCTTTCTGGCCTCCCATACATACTAGGGAGGAAACCGGCTATAACTACATTTCATAGGCATCTGTTTCATGAATAACCAATGTGGGGCCTGTGAATAAGCAGATGGATTTTAGTTGATGAGATCCCTCTGGGCAGGAATAACACAGTTAGCACTTATGTATAACAAGTAGCACAGATATCACTACTGCTGACGGAGAACGAACGATGCCAAGAGCCAGTAATACCTGGATCACTAACTTGGAGAAAAGGTTAATTCGCACATGTGAGAAGGTTTAATGAAACATGGCCCTGCTAAATATCTGATATGTAATTCAAGCTCCAGGCAAACAGGTTATTCTCTATCACTGCAGTTAAAGGCAATACAACGAAAAAAACAAATTGGATTTGTGCAGTTATATATTATTAATAGTGAGCCGTGTGCAGATCTTTACAAATCCTGGGAGCACTCGTTAGTTAGATAAGAATTTAACAGCCTAATTAATCATCCAATGGGTAAAAGTGGAAACAAGTATTAGATAAAAGCCCCATCAGTTTGGATAGCATATAACAAGGGTGTCAAACTCCAGTCTCAAAGGGCCACCAACAGGCCGGTTTTATGGATATCCCTGTTCAGACAGGTGGCTCAATCAGTGGCACAGCCAGTGATTGAGCCACCGTGCTGAAGCAGGGATATCCATAAACCTGGCCTGTTGGTGGCCCTTGAGGACTAGAGTTTGACACCCTGGCTGCAATGCAAGATTCTGCTGAAGTCTTATAATCTTCTGTATACTGAGTGATATTCTCTATATTCCAATAGTACGATACTAGCCTGTGTATAGCTGCTTACGGATTACGACTCCAACCATATGTAGAATTTACATGGTTGGAACCATTTCTAAGTCTGATATTGACTGTATTCACTCTTAATACATTTGAGGAATGAGAGGCCATTCTAATAACAGATTTAACTTGTCTTGAGTGTCTCCACTACATTAATGAAATAATGTATGTTGATTAACTGGAACTGCATTAGGCAGTGAGGCATTTAAAGTGAGGTTTTTAAGTGATACAGTTAGACTACAGTTTGACTAGAGGTGACTGGGGACTGGATCTTCTGCACACACTTTTACTCAAGACATCAATCGGGAAGCTATTCAGATCACACTATGATCCCATGCTTGTTAGCCTGCATAGTTTACCCCCCCCCCCCCACCCCTTTACAACTTCTTTCACTGCAGCCTCTCCCAAAACTGACTGCACAATACACTTAAACTGAATTGACCCTAGCATTGCAATTGCAGCAAAACACTGACAAGGTACAGGCCCACCCTGTGTAGTCTGCACACACTCACTCTGCTCACAGCAGCTCGCAGCACTGCTACCTCTGGCATCATGAACCTGCTATGTCTTCTAACTTTTTTCTTTCTCCTGGCATCAGGAGATGTTACTCCCTCATCCACTACAAACTCCTCCATCCTGGCCCACACCCAACATCACCATACACCTGGACTACTCAAAAGCCTTGCACTATCTACTGAATGTTGGTGGAGAAACTTAAAAAACCAGCACAACAACCAACGCAACTCAAATGGAAAACACCACAAATTACAACTGCAAACAACTACCAAATTCCTACTCAACTATTACTCTCTTAGCAGGTGATATTGAACCTAACCCAGGGCCTCCATTTCAGTCTGTCCCATGCCCTGAGAATTCCACCTTTAAATTCCAAAAGGTCTATCTGTCGCCCATAAAAAATCGGAGCCTGCTGCCCAAAACTGGATGAATAATAGGGCATGGTGCCTATGCATAAACCCCCAAGCCATCGTTCTTACAGAAAAATGGCTATCCTCAAAACCCCAGATGCAAATTCGCCATTCAGGGATACTCCCATTTTTAGGAGAGATAGGTCAAAGAGAGGAGGAGGGGTGTATTTTATATGCAGACACCTTACAATTTACACTGTTACATTGCCCACCAAGTCCACCCTCTGTTGAAACTCTAGTTGGCAAATCTGCCTCCCCTTTTCTAAGCCATCTTGCTGCGGCATCTACCGCCCCTAAAGCCCCTACAATCTTGACTGATTCACCCAATTTCTTGCCTCCATTTCCTCTCTGAATGAGAAGAGTGAGCTGCTAGTTTAGGGGATTTCAACTTCAATTGGCTTGACCCTAAACAACCAAAAATCCAGATACAACTCAAGTCAATTAACCTATCGCACTCATTCCCAACCACACGAATAATAAACTGAAGTGCCATAACCATTCCTTGCTAGACTGGATTCTCTCCTAAACCCCAGCAGAATCCAATCCTCTGGCATCCTTCCTGATATTTCAGTGACCATGCAATAGTGTACTGTGTAAGGAAAATTAAACCGCCCCATTCAAGCCCTAAAGTTTCTCCTCACTAGAACATTTAAAAACTTTAACCCACACAGTTTCTGGATGACTTACCAACTGCCCATGGCACAGAATCGATTTAATTCCGCACCTGATTCTGCGCTGACTATTTCCAATCCGAGTTCTTAAAACTCTGCGATACCCATGCTCCACTACGCAAAATAAGGGTACGGGGGGCCCACCTTCCATGGGTTACACCTGACCTTATAACTCTACCAGTTCAGGGATGCTTGTGGAAAAGCTACAAAGTAACTGGCATACCAAGGATCTCACTCACTACAGATGCCTGGGAACGTGGCACAAGGCAAACAAGGTATGCAAAAGCACATATTACTCTGACAATCTCCACCAAAATACATCAAACCCAGCTAACTTCTGGAAGGTTATCCACAATATATTCCAGCCTCAACCATCAACAACCAAGTAATATCACTAAGGGGGATATTTACTCTGACAAACCCCACTGACATTGCAAATGCATTCAATGATTACTTTTGGGGGTGTGCCACTAACTTATTAGCGAAACGCAGCACAAACCCCAAACATGAATCTCATATTGGGAGTATCCTACAGTCCCACCCCTCCCAACACGCCACAATTTTCAATTTAGCCCAGTATCTGAAGAGGAGATTAACAAGCGCTCCTCAAACTAAAAACTAAGCAGCCAATGTGGAACCGACTTACTACAATCTAGGTTCTACGACTTGGTGCCCCAGCCATTGCAAACCAATTGCGTCCATAGTCAACTCTATCCTGTCTGCAGGCCATATCCCTAAGAATGGAAAACTGCCAGAGTTGTCCCAATCTTCAAAAAGGGGGACAAAAACACGTCTCAAAAAACAGGCCAATCTCACTTCTCCCAATTCTATCCAAAGTTATGGAAAAATGTGTCCACTCCCAATTAAGCGATTTCTACACCAAGAAATTTCCCTAGCCAATTCCAGTCTGGGTTCGTCCCAAACACTCCACCGTAACTACCCTGCTAAAAGTTTGCATGAAATCCAGTGTGGAATGGAACGGGGACAACTCACTGTGTGCAGTATTCCTAGATTTTGCAAGGCTTTTGACACAGTTGATCATGTTATCCTGCTTAACAAACTCCAGAGCTCTGGATGAGGGAAACATGCTTTAAACTGGTTTCAGTCCTACCTATCAGGAAGATCCAACATGTGTCCATCTAGGCTCTAACTCCAACCCCTGGATATCACTGTGGTGTACGCAAGGCTCGTTTGGGGCCCCTACTCTTTCAGTGTTCATTAATGATCTTCCCACAGCTTGTAAGGAAGCCTCAATACACATGTATGCAGATGACACAATCCTGTATGCACACAGCCATAGCCCTCTCTGACCTTCAACACATACTTCAGTTGACTTTTGAGACTCGAAAACTGGATTTCCCAAAACAAACTGTTTTTAAACACTGACAAGACTGTAACAATGGTATTTGGGACCAAGACTAAATTTGTAAAGCTTCCAGGACTGAGCTCCTGATTAGAACCAACGCTACCACACCCTAACACGTCACGTTTTAAATCATGGGCTTATGGTTTGACTCCACTTAACATGGGATGCAAATTGATACCTGACAACCAAGACCTATGCCAAACTAGGGTACTTTACAGGAACAAATCCTCCCTAAGTCTCCTGGGCAGAAAGCGTATTGCACAGCAGATGTAATGCCAATTATTGACTATGGAGACATAGTATATGGCTCGGCTCTCAAACCACACCTTAGCAAACTTGACACCCTCTACATTCAATTTGTCGTTTTGTTCTCCAATGCAACTACAACACACATCACTGGCATGCTCAAAGAATAGATTGGTCATCTAGAGTCTAGGCGCAAAGTTACCTTTCTGTCTCACCCTCAAATACTTTCTGGGCAAGCTACCCAGCTACTGAACAAGTCCTACACCCTACCACATGCGTGACCTATCACCTGAGATCAGAATCCAAAAGACTATTCATGGTCCCAAGACTCAAAAAAAGTATCCGGCGTTTCCTTCTCCTTCCGTGCACCCCCAAAACTGGAACAACCTACCAGAGACTTCATATCCACCAGCTAAGTTCTTTCAAATCTAAGGTGTCTCACCACTTTAATCTGGTCTGTAACTGTTTCATACGCTCAAATATATATTTTCTTAACTGTGCATGCAATGTCTTGTATATAATGTATACCTTGTTCATTTATGTAACTGTTTTGTAACCATGTATTATTTTGTTTACTCGTGCCCAGGACATACTTGAAAACGAGAGGTAACTCTCAATGTATTACTTCCTGGTAAAATATTTTATAAATAAATAAATAAATAAATAATGGCGTTTATGGAGCTGGATTTGAAATCTGTACTTCGCAAATAAACTGCACAAACGTTGGGGAGTGCGAACAGAAAATGTGCGACCTTTTGCACAAAACCTCAAATTAAAAATATAATAATTCAAGCTCATTTTGAGTTTTTTCCCCAGCTTTTTTTTCCAAAGTCAAAATCAATCGAGTTCTGGCAGAACCACAACACAGATTTTTTTTTAAAATTAAAACCAAAACTCACGTGAAAGTGTCCAACCTTTACATGCACCAATAGCTTCTAAACAGCAACAGAACAGCGCCAGTAGGTTCTATATTTGATCCAATCACTGGGAGTCCACAATATGAATAGAAAAAGTGCCAAGTCAAGAATAAAATCAGTAAGCATTTGATTGTCTGTTTCTGGTGATAAATGTCAATATTTCTCTTATAAAAGTGGGATTACGATAATGGAGAAATGTGATGATTTGCGCTATACTGACCTTATTCAAGACACAATCACAGATGAGGTATTTGCAGTTTTATTCAGCTATCAGAAAACGGCTAACTTTATCTGATTTGCTTTCCTCAGAAATGGATTCCCACTTTTCTTTGCTGAAGGTCAGCTCAGGACGACTGCAGCTGATTTGTGTGTTTAAAACATCAAGTATAACAGTTTATAAATGGCAAAACAAACACGGTCATTTATAGACTGGAACAAGGCAATAGATGAAAACAGCAGAAATATTGTCATGTAAAAAAACCTGACCTCCCCACCTGGCTTATCTTTAAACACTGCACAAGGCTCGTTCCCAGAACAGAGCTCTTTGTAATAGATAATCATCCTTGAAACACTTTTAGCATGTACAGTAGTGTAAATAGATTGGCGAGTAACATTAGTTACGATGCCATGTGCTGAAGCCATCTTCCTAATTTGCAGAATGCTGCTTTTTTTATATTTTATAATTCTATTTTGCAAAGATGAATAAGAAGAGGAAAAGATGGTGTCTTTCAAAGAATATAACAGGAAATCCCAAAAGACACCCCCCCCCCCCCCCCATCGACAGACGGGTCTGCTATTTTTTTTCATATGCAGCTCAGCTAACTTTATAGCTTCAACTAGCTGAGAGACCCCGGCGTTGCCCGGGAGTAAATGCGTAATAGGTAGTATTATTATAAATCGTGGAACATAGTGACTGTTTGTTGTAAAGGTTGGATAATAATATGAAAAAGAAGAGGAGAAGAGAAAATGTAATACGATGTGTATAAAAATGGTTTATTGTAACCACACCACAGTACAATGTATATTTTGGTGCATAAGTGATGTAAAAAATCTGAGTAGTGTGTTTGTAGGCTGTGGCGTGGGAGGAGGGTAGGTGGAGAGTGGGGCGAGGGGGGGCTTGCATAAGGGGTGAGTGGAGGGGAGGGGGGTGGGTGAATGGTCGGGGGGGAGGATGGGGTGCTGAGTGGGTGGCGAGTGAGGTTGTGAATGCGGCTGTGAAGGGGGGATGAGGAGGGGTGGCGAGTGGGTTGTGAGTGCTGTATGTGAGTGGGGTGTATGAAGGGGTGGGAGGGGATGGTTCGAGTGGGGTTGTGGGTGGTGCTAGGTGGTGGGGGGGGTGTACGTGGGTGTGAGGGGGGTGGGTCAGTGAGGTCGGAGTGGGGAGGGACGGAGAGGTGTGTGTGGCGGCAGGTTGTGTCGGAGTGTGGCGGGTTGGTGTTCTGTTGAGTGCGTGCAGCGGCTGTGAGGGGGTGGGTTTGAAAGGCAGAGGAGGAAGGAGGAAGGGCGGGTGAAAGGCGAGAGGCGGGGGGGTGGGGAGGCGGGTAAGGAGGGGCATGAAGGCGAAGGGCGGCGGGAAGGGGAGGAGGGGGTGGAGGAGGGGGGCAGGGGTGAGGAGGGGGAAAGGGTAGAGGAGGGGGGGCGGGAGGAAGGGTTAGAGGAGGGGGGGGGGGAAGGGGTTAGAGGAGGGGGGGAAGGGTTTAGAGGGGGGGGGAAGAAGGGTGGTGAAAGGGAGAGACAAGGGGGGGACGTGGGTCTCGGTCCCGGAGGAACGGTGAGGAGGGGGATCCAGCGAAGGGGGGGGATAATGCGGGGAACGGAGGGCATGGGGATTCCGGCAGGGGTGGTGGGCGTGACGCACCAATAGGGGTGCAGCGGATATATTCTTCGAGGGGTTTGACTTCATACGTTCGGCGGTCTCGGGGGAAGCGGGGATCTGAGGGATCTGGGGACCCAAATCGGGGAGTGGGGAATGGGGGGAGGATCTCCGGATCTTGTGGCTGGCGGGGGGGAAAGGGGGGTGGGAAGCGCGGGGAGGCGGCAACGGATCTTGCGGAGGGGGAGAAGGGGGGGATGCATTCGCTTTTTACTCCACCTTCTCTGGAGACTGGGCTTACGGGTGAGGGCGGGGAGGTCGGGGGGGGGAATCTCCAGGCTGGGCAAGGGGGGGGCACCGGGACGGCGGGATGTAAGGGCTGGGGAGCCTTGGGGATAGTTGGGGGGGATAACTAGGTGGGGGCGGAACCCGCTCCAGGTGGAGGGAGACGGCGGGGGAGGGGGATCCCCCTCGCCCTCATCCGCTCTGGGCCGGGGGCGAAGGACAGTGGTGGATGGTGTGGCAGACGGGTCTTTGTCTTTCACGGCCGGGGGGGAAGGCTGGCTCGGGGAGGTTTGGCTGGACCCCCGCCTTTCGGGGATCTCCGTGGGGGTGAACCGCGGGCTGTAGCGAGTCAAAGGGGGGAAACGGGGGAAGGATTGCAGGGAACCGGAGGGGGGGGGGACCCTCTTCATCCTTCATTTGGTGACCCGAGAGTGGTGTACAGGACGGGGTGTTAGGGAGCTACGCCCGGGGGGAGGACGGTGGGGAAATTGGAATGGAGCGCTTCGGGGCGGAGGATAGGGGGGTAATTCTCTGAGGCCATCATCCCGGCGTCCTTCTCGAGGGGTGGGCTGAGGGAGCGTGGCTTGGGGCAGTTCGTGGACTCCGAGGATACCTTTCATAAACGAGGGGGATTCTGGAATGGGGGGCGGAGAGGGAGCGAGGGGCAGGTATAGGAAGGGGAGCGACGGCACCGGCGGGGCCAAGCGGAGGGCGTATCGGGGCGCGTTCGCAGCGCAGGGGGCGTGGAAGGGGGAACTCCATTAGCCTCGCTTTCGGGGGCGCTGTCCAAGGCCGTGCGGGAGGAAAGGTGGCTACTGCAGGTGGATCGGGATAAGGGGATGGATACACCCTCATCAGGGGGGGGATCCAGGCGGCGTCGGATTTTCCGGGGGGTAGCGAGGAGGGTCAGCGGTAGCGGGCCTCGTCTGCGGGTACGGGGGGCAAGGGGGGGCACACTGGAGGGTGCGATAGGGCGGGGGACACGCGGACGGGGGACTCTTCGGGGAGGCGAAGACGGGCTGGGAGCGATGGAGGCATGGTGCCGGGGATTAGGGGGGAGCGACGCGGGTTGATTGGAGCGGGGCGGATAGGAGTGGGGGGGGCTCGGGAGACGGTCCGTGGAGCCGAATCTCTGGGGGCGGGAAGGGGGGGAAAGGGGGGAGGATGGCCGTATGGGGGACCCCTTCCGGGCCCGGGAAGGGGTCGGCGATGCCGGGGGAGGATCCGGCCCTCGGGGAAGGGGCAGATCGGAGAGGGGAGTAAGGACCGGGGGGGGAGGTAGGTGGGAAGGGGGGGGGGGGAGAGGGGGGCGAAGTGGGGGGGGGCCGGGAAGGAGTGGGGGGGAGAAGGGGTGGGGGCGATAGAGGAGGGGGGGAAGGGGGGGGGGGAGGGCAGAGGGGAAGGGGGGGTGGAGGGCGAGGGTCGAAGGGGGGGGGACGGAGGGGAAGAAGGGGGGGGAGTGGAAAGGAGGTGAGGGGGGGGGTGGAAGGAGGTGAAGGGGGGGGGGGGGTAGGGGGAAGGGAGGTGAAGGGGGGGGGGTGGGGTGGAGGGGAGGTGAAGGGGGGGTGGAGTGGGGTGATGAAGGGGGGGTGGAGGGGGGGGGGAGGTAAATGGGGAGTGTGAAGGGGGGTGGGAAGGGAGAAGTGAGTGATGGGGATTGGGTATGGGAAAGGGGGTGAGGGGAGGTGAAGGCCGCTTCACTCACCGTCCGGCAGGTCCACGTGGAGTCTGAGGCGGGCAGGCAGCGTGTTGTGGCCGCTCTCAGCTGTGTCCCGGGGCGCTCCGCTCGATCCCCGCTGATCTGGTAGCGGCGCCGGGGGGGGGGGGGGGGGGTTATGGGGAGAGGAGACACTGACAATGGAGGGGAGGGGGGGTGGAGGGGGAGGGGTGAAGGGGGGGTGCAGGGGAGGTGAAGGGTCTCCGCTCACCTCACCCATCGGCAGGTGGTCCCACGTGATCTGAGGCGGGAGGCAGCGTGTGGTGGGGCCGCCCCAGCTGTGCCCGGGCGCCGCCATTTGGGCACTCGGGCCGCGCGAGGCAGGCCTGCCTGGCCACTGGCTGTTCCCCCGCCGGGGGGGGGAGTTGTAGCGCCGGGGAGGGGGGGGCATGTATATGTGTGGGGGGGGGGGGGGGGGAGAGGTGGGAGATATAGAGGGGGGGGGTCTCGCAACGGCCGCTGACACCGGGGTGGGGGGGGGGGGGTTGGGGGGGCGTCTGAAGGGTAAATAATAGTTGTCGTGGTCCCGCTGACTGTAGCGGCGCGGGGGAACAAAACCAAACACACCCCAACAAAGACACAAGCTAGCACCGCAGCCCACAGCAGTGCCCCAACACCGACCCCACACCCAACAAAACAGACCGTAGATAAACCCAAGCGCGGGAGACACGGGGAGAGGAGGAGGTGCGCGCGGGTGCTGCTAACTGTGAGCCCCGCTAATGTATGTAACAGTGTGTGTGTGTGTGTGTGTGTGTGTGTGTGTCACTGTGTGTGTGTGTGTCACTGTGTGTGTGTCTGTCACTGTGTGTGTGTGTGTCCCTGTGTCCCTGTGTGTGTGTGTCTGTCACTGTGTGTGTGTGTGTGTGTGTGTGTGTCTGTGCCTGTGTGTGTGTGTGTGTCCCTGTGTGTGTGTGTGTCCCTGTGTGTCTGTGTGTCTGTGTGTCCTTTGGCCCGTCACTCCGCCTCAGGCCAATGAGAGGTGTGCGGGGGCGGGCGGGCCAAGGGACCAATGAGATTTCCCCTAGGGACACCGGACATCCAGGCAGGCAGGCAAACATACAGTGCTTTCACTAATATAGTATAAGATTTCTTTTTCTAATCGGACTTGATATTTATTTTTAATCAAAATAGCGACCGACCAAATTCGTGATTCATTTCACAACAGAACACTCTCTGATTTGAGTATTTTTTCTCTGTAAAAGTTGAGACTGGGTCAGGGAACATTGGAAAATACAGAATCTCTCTGGTACTTACCGTGCCCTTCGCTGCTGGAGTTAATTGGCCTTTACGTATAGATGAAAAACACCCAATATAAATTCACCGCACGAAGCAACAATCTCCTCGGGTCTTTATCTGCGCTCGCATTATTATTTTTAACGGTGCCCTCTTAAAATGCTGACTTTCATTAGATAACATGAATCCCCTAATAAAATTAACAATTATGCACATCATTTAGCTGGTAGAAGAAGTTGTGCTTTTTCTTAATCAAATTGGTTAATTGCTGAGTTCATTTATCAGTGCCGCTGCCAATACAGCGATGCAACGCCAACGCCGTGCGCATCAGGAGAATTACCATTATTGGTGTGTGCAGTAGATGTTACTTCCAGTGAAATTAGCGTTTGTGGAATTAGGCCGCGCGTATGCTAGCGGCGACGGAGCCATCACATGTCGCTGTCGCTATAGCAATAGTTGAACTTTGTTTCAGAAGAACTTGGGAGGCGACAGGGGGCATGGCGGAGGTGTGGCCGTGAGCTGTTAGTCCTCATTGGCTGAACCGCTCACGTGATGCTGACATCACGCGGCCGTCACTCTCCAAAGATAAAATCCCTTCTCTTCAGAGCTTCAGGTTGCTACGCAGCGCAATCGTGGCCACGGCCATTATGGGCACCCACAACAGACTTCAAGTGCTTGTGACGGCGCTGCGCGCCATCGCCGCTACTGTAAGCGCGGCCTTATACTGCCTGGTATCCTATTATGAATAGCGCCTGAATACCTTTACCGTCAATGCTAATTATTTTTCTTCTTTCCATTTACACAGTGTCAGCGGTATTTCCATGTTCTCCGCAGGACACTAACTTTATAATAATGCACCAATTTGCTTATTTATGTGCATATTTGCATCATATTTAAGAGATTTTAATAAATTGAGTGATTCCATTTTTATAAAAAAAAAGCGATCCAAATCTTGTAGGTCTGACCAGTGGCGCAGCTAGAAATGCGCCTGCCCCGGGGCTATAGCTACGCTCCTGGGTATAACACAGCTGTGCGCCATATATATCATCAATGCTAAAATAAAGGACAATACATCGAATTAAGTGACAGCAAACCCAGTTCTTCCCACCTAGCCTCTCATGCACCGTACTTAACTTTTTTCCTGTTTTTAGAAACTGCTGGATTCCTGAAGCATTTGAATCCATTCTGTAATTTGTAATTTGCCTCTGGCAGTTCTGTCTGGATCACAAGGTATTTGAAAGGTTCTTACATATCTCCCCGTCTTTTCTATGTCTGAAGGTGAAAATGTGCCAATCTGCGAAACTGCCCCGGGGTGTTAATATTCCTTACATTTTGGCATCATTTCTGCTTTTACAGTAGAGCTTTATGGCGTAAGACTGTTTTCAATTTTATTTGTAAATGTTCAACAGAAAATTATGAATTTGCCAGTGAATTTGTAAATAAAAACAAAGGGCTTTTATCTGGGTTTCTGAGTTCTAGGAGATTTCTGTTATTTTGTGGGTTATTTATTTGCAGATGTTTGTGTGAAATCAAAGTAGGGAGAAGTAGGATTCCTTTTAAAGCTGCAGACCAAGTAATATCCTACATGTGTTTATTTATTTTTAATAAATAAGTTCTGAGAAAATACTTGTAGCATTTTTTTTTAAAAACAGCTCTGAATGACATTTTTAATTTATTATAATGTAACAAGCATTTTTGTTTCTATATCAACCATTTACAAGGTCACATCCCCTTCCTCTTGTGAAACAGGCTCTGGCACATCTCTTTTTGACCCCTGCCCTCTCTCTAGCAGTGCACCAATTGTATCTAGTGACTGCCTGGTCACATGATCTTCCCCACAGAACTTTGCATCTTTGGTCCTCTTCTGTTGCACTGACGGCCATTTGGTGAACCCCTGAGCCGAATCTTCACCGATCGGTCACAGGAGAACGGATCGATCGTCAATTTAGCTCATTACTTATCATTGTGTGGATTGTATTGATGCACATATTAAAGGGGAAACAATTAATTTAAAAAAAACAGGCAACTAGGACTGGTTAGTCTTTTCCTCACTAATTATAAGTTGACATACTTTACACTGATTGCTTGGAATGTAGGGAGGAATAAATATCAGAAGGAATAATATATCAATTAATATTTTGCAAACATGATGTGTTTACTACTTTACTACATTTCAATGAAACATGTTTTGCAGACTATTTGGCTGTCACTTACCATTAACACTCTTGCCAATAAGTGTATATTTATTATAATTATAGTGTATTTAATGAGCCTGTTAGCCTGGTAAACACTGAATATATATCTTTTTATTTTTTTATTATTATTATGCAGCAAATAGGATCCCCAATGAGTGAGATTTGGGAATTGACGACATAACATTTTAGTGGAAATATATACATTTTTAAGAGATGCCATAAAAGTATATGAACCCGGCGATGTGCGCAATTCTCCACTTTTCCTGCAGAAAGTCACACACATTTGCATGAAAAGTATTATGCGGGTCATGTGACTTTTAATATATTGCAACATTGTTGAGATTTTTTTTCCAGCTATTTGACCATCTATGAAATATTCGCAAAAACGCAGAATTTAAGAGAAATCTCTACCCCAAACCAATGACGCTAAAATGAAGCGTGACTGCTTTTTAATGCGTTTCGCTCACTCCTGTTGGATGAACGTAAAGGGGTCAATTGCGGAAGTCTCTTGGCTGCAAAACTGGTGCAAGACCTTTACAAAAGTAGTGCACTAGATATACCAGCTAAACGCTCCTATTGCTTTTAATGGTATTTCCTTTTTGTTTGATAAACGTGGTGCCGATCTTTTGCACTAATGTTGCAGCAAAGAGACATTAGTAATTGGTAATAAAAGGATAACACTGTATGCAGCATTCAGTTGCTCAAATGTGTTATGAAGTAGTGATAATAATGAAAAAGTAACTTTTAATAAGTAATAGTATAAAATGAATGTCAAATTTCGCGCCAAAAACGCATGAAATTGATGTCATCAGAGCGACTCGGCATATGCCTATGGTATGTAAATCTAAGAACTTCATGTCCCTCCCTAATCACGCCGCTCCGTGACGTCACCGCCAATCCGCTTCCTGGCGTGAGATCCGAGCGAACGGCGCCCGTGCTCCCTTACAGGGGAGATCCCCACACCACCAAATGTGTAGTGAAGAGCAGATTTCATGCTCTCTCCACGTGCGGATTTCATGCTCTCTCCACGTGCGGATCTCATGCTCTCTCCCATGCGGATCTCATGCTCTCTCCCATGCGGATCTCATGCTCTCTCCCATGCGGATCTCATGCTCTCTCCATGTGCGGATTTCATGCTCTCTCCCATGCGGATCTCATGCTCTCTCCCATGCGGATCTCATGCTCTCTCCATGTGCGGATTTCATGCTCTCTCCCATGCGGATCTCATGCTCTCTCCCATGCGGATCTCATGCTATCTCTGGGTGCGGATCTCATGCTCTCTCCACATGCGGATCTCATGCTCTCTCATTCTCCTCCAATGCGGGATCTCATGATTCTCCCATGCGATCTCTGCTCTATCCAAGTGCGGTTTCATGATCTCTCCCATGAGATCAATGCTCTCTCACATGCTGGGATTAATGCCTCTCTCCCATGCGGATCTCACTCATGTATTTCTCGGGGTTGGAGAGATATCATGCTATCGCAACAGGCGGATATAATGATCTCTCAGGGCTAAGGAAGCCTCATGACTCTATACGGTGTTGCGGATTAATGCTCTCTACGGGTGCGGATATAATGCTCTATAGCGTATGGATTAATGCTCTCTCGCGTGAGGATATCATGCTTTCCGGGTGCGGTTAATGCTATATACGGCCTTTAGGATCTAATCTCTTCACGGGTTTGCGGGATATATGCTCTCCTCGACGTGCGGATCTCATGCTCTATCCTCCATGGGATCTCATGCTCTCTCGAGAGTGCGGATCTCATGCTATCTCGGGTGCGGTATCTCTGCTGCTCTCTCTGAGGATCGGACTCTACACTGCTCTCTCCGCGGGCGGATCTAATGCTCTCTCCGGGTGCGGATCTCATGCTATCTCCGGGTGGCGATCTCATGCTCTCACGAGTGGAGATCCTTCAATGCTCATGCTAGCGGTATGGGATTCATCTTATCCGGGGTGACGGATCTCATTGCGTCTCTCCGCTGTGGGTATGTACCGGGTTGGGATATCATGCTCTTGAGGGTGCAGCGGATATCATGCTTCTCCGGGTGGGATTAATGCTCTCTCAGGTGTGCGGATATTAAATGCTCTATCAACATGCGGATCTCCATGCTCTCTCGGGTACGGGTCTCATGATCTTCAGGGTGCGCGATCTAATGCATATCTCGGGGTGATTGCGGACATATTCATTGCCTCTCTCCAGCTTATGGATTTACATTGCTAGCTGAGCGTGCGGATAATGACTCTATCGCCGGTGCGGATCTAATGCTCTTACGCGGTGCGGATCTCATGCTCCTCTACGGGTGGTGCGGATTCACTGCTCTCTCCGGGTGCGGATCTCCATCGATTCTCCGGGGACGTGCGGTAATCTAATGGCTCTCTCAGCGTTGAGGATCTCCATGCTCTATACGGGTGCGGGATATCATGCTATCTACGGGGCGGATATCATGGCTATCTACGCGTGGGATCTAATGCCTATTACGGGTGCAGGAATATATGCTCTCTCCGGGTGCAGGATACATGCTATCCCGCGTATGGAGTTCTGCTCTATACGCGTATGGATTTCATGCTATTCTCAGACGGTGTTGCGATTCTAATGTTATCTTACCGCGTGTGGATCTAATGGCTTCTCCGGGTGCGGATCTCATGCATGATTGGGTTGCGGATATTCATTGCTCTCTCTAGGGTGAGCCGGATCTCAACTGATCTATCCGTGTGGTTGCGTATCTCTATGCTCTCGAGACGTCATGGATCTCATGCTCTCTAAGCATATGGATTTATGCTCCCTCTCCGTCGTGTGGATTTCTGATCTCTATGGTGCGTTTGGGAATCTCATTCGATATCTTCAGGGTGCGGATCTCATGATCTCTCCGGGGGGGATCTAATGAATCTCTCTGCGTATGGTTTAATGCTCATATTCACGCCCGGTGAGGATCTCATGCTCTTATCCGGGTGGGCAGTCTCATGATTCTCCGGGTTCGGTTAATGACTCTCTACGGACGCCGGCGGGGATCTCATGATATCTCCAGGCGTGCGGGATTCCATGATCTCTATGAGTTTGTGATATGTAATGATATATACGCGGTGAGGACTTATAATCGACTATCTAAGGGATCGAGGATAGTAATTGCTCTATACAGCGGTCCGCGGATTAATGCTCTCTCGAGTAGGCATTCTATGCTCTCTCCTCCGAGCATCCCCCTCCCTTTCCCTATTTGTCCCCCCTGCCGGATAATGATACTACCCTAAGACCCCGGCGGCAGGATTATTCATGATCTGTTCCGCCCCGTGTTGATGACCCGCACAAAAGACCCATGCCCCTGGCTGAAGCGTGGGAGGCGGAAGTGGTAATCGAAGGAACGGAGGAAGGACAGGAAGAGCGACAGGGAGACATGACGCGTTGGATGCAGGTATACAGGCCAGGTGAGTCTTGTTGCTGAACCTGAGTATGCCGTTGCCCAGTGTGCGGTGGGAGGGAGCATGAGGTAAGGGGGACGTGGAGAAGATAGAGGGTGCCAGGGACTGAGCGTCGCCTCGGTAACTAGTGTTAGCGCTTTTCTCTTGTCTGAACGAGCAAGGGGATGGCGACAGCGTGTTGGCGCTCCAGTGCTGCGTTGCCAGGACGGGCGCTGGGCTTCCCTTTGCGCCAGGCGATCGAGCAGAGGATCGCCGAGGGCGGAGTGATCCCGAGAAGGCTTTGGCGGGGCGAGCGGAGTGAGCTTTGTTATGTTGGAGTGTGTTTGGTACCTGGAGGCAGGTGTTGTTTTTGTGTGACAGGGGTCCCGCGGGAAGGGGCGTGATCTTGTGTGGGGAGTTTAGCCGTGGAGAATGACGATTCCCTGCACTAGTACCCCCCCTCTTAGGAAAGGCACATCTAGGACGGTCCGAAGAACGGTTTATCTCGGTCCAAAATTTTTCATGACTACGAACTAAGAAGGGTCGGGGATTAGCCGGGCCATGGAATTCCGTCCCTTTGAACTGGTACCAAGCGATCCTTCTCTTCAGGGGCCAAAGCCCTTCCCACTGACACCAAGAAGGACGCGACCACCTGGATACGGTCGCGGAGAACTCCAAAAGAGAGGACCTTATAGGGCCTCGTCTATTTGGTCCAGTAAAGTAATGTGGATCTACGGTTTAAGAGTCTATGATACCGCCGAAAGACAGTGACTCGAAGTAGAGAAAGGGTTTTTAAGAGGGACAACACATGGAAAGAATTGGCCGAATCTGCATACTGGGTGGTCAGTTGGCAGCCGGAAGGCCACGGGATTTGATTGTTCGCAAAATAGGGAAGGGAAAACAGTTGCACACGTAGGTGGAAAGTTACGGAGATTGGTAAAGTGACGGTGGACTCCTATTCTTAGAGGGAGCCATACCAAAGACAACTGGTTGTACTGGCGCGTCCCCAAGAAACGACCGTACGACGATCGCCCGGTAGTGTCGATCCGGCGGGGAGTTGAGCGTGGTAGATCCCGGAAATCCGGGATCATGCGGTTTTGGAGGGAAGCAAGGGTCTAATCTACGGACTGTACTCAGCAGGGAGTGGGGATGGGAAGACATGGCGAGGATGGAACCCCATAATTTTAAAAGAACCGGGCGATCCCGGGTGGGCACTCGTCCCGTTTTTGGCAGTCCAACTTGACGGCATCATAATTGAAGCTGACCAACCGACCGAGTAGGGAGTTGAGACAAAAATCATGCATGGAATATAGGATAT
>WSYH01008466.1:0-29036 GCA_036426205.1 Ascaphus truei | reverse complement strand
AAAACATTTCAGGAAATGCTCCTTTAATCATTGAATCTTTTTGTTCTCAAAGTGGAACACATTGTATTTCCCTCCGGCCCCGAAATGGGTTAAAACTGTATGTCAGCCGACGAGATTTAAGAAAAAACAAAACAACATTCCGTGGCCTTGTCAGTTTGTGGATGCAGAATCCTAACAATGTAACCAACACATTGTGGGCCTGCTAAATAATATATAGATATGCCTGGGGTAGGTATCTCTCTCTCACAGGCATAACAGGTGTCATTTATCTGAGTGAAGAACAAGCCTCTTATAATAGGCATTGCAATGCAGTTAACTGTTTGTAACGGATCGGGGTACACGCGTCTCTCAGCGGGTCCCCGTCACCTCTAGCCCCACGGCAGCTTCCTGCCCTGTTTCTCCGCTCCCTCTATAGCTTACCTCCTCCACGCCGAGCCATTCCTCCGCTGCGCACGCCGCATCTGCATGCACGCGATCGGGGCGCGCGCACGGCAGCCTTACAGGAGGCGCGCGCACCCGATTCTCTCACCTGCCCTCCCGTGCTGCTGGCGCCGCCCCTCATCGGCTGCAGGCTATTACCAAGTATCACTCCCCTGTCTCCCTTCCTGCTTACCTGGACCTATCACTGCAACCACTCAGCCAGGCCTCCGCTCCACCCCTTGTTACCATTGGTCCTCCTTCCCTTATAACCCCACTCTGCCCTCTCCGTCGTCGCTCAGCATAGCTTCTCTGTGGCTCCTGTGTGCAGTGACTTTGCCAAGCTCTCTGTTCCAGCTCCCTGTTCCTTTTCCTGTCCCTGCCTCTGTTTGGATTCCCTTGGATTGATCTCGGCTCGGCTTGACTACGTGTACCTCTCTACCCCTGGACTCTGCTTTGGACCTGACTACGCTGCTTTCTCCTGTCCCTGACCCTAGGCTCTTGGACATTAACCTTCCGACTTCTGGCACCCCGGACTCAGCAAGTATATCGTTAACCCTTTTCTCACCAGGCCCGGCAACGCATCTTACCACACTCCGGGCACGCCCTCACTGCTGTGGGTACGTGTTATACCCTTACCCACCTCAGTACTGGGGACTGGCCAGGTCTGTGGGCATACAGGCGTTACACTGTTCTGCATGACATTGTATCTAGGGGAATTAAGCAGACATAAAATAAAGTTTAAATTAGATATTTTTTATACTCTAACCCAGGGGGGGTCAACTTCAGTCCTCAAGTGCCACAAACAGGGCAGGTAAGGGATATCCCTGCTTCAGCACACTCAGCGGCTCAGTCATTTTGTGCTGACGCAGGGATTTCCTGAAAGCATGACCTGTTGATGGCTCTTGGAGTTGGCTACACCTGGTTTAGGCAAAGCTTTGTAATTGTTGCCTATTTACCAAAATGTTCTCGGGGCAGAAAAAGTCCAATATTCACCTGTTTCGCTAACTTGTGTGAAAATGGTGTTGGCGAAATCAAAGGCTAGTAACTTCTCTAATATTGGATTGCCAGATTTTTCTAAGTCTGACCAACGATTTGAAGCCCCTACATTTATTACAAAGTTTAATGGGTCAGCACATGGAAAACATCAAATATTGGGACATACTTCTGTGTGATCCATATCTGGTACCAAATGTACCTAGGAAGGCTCCTATTATTTGTAGAAACGCTAGGAATATTAATACTATAGCACCTGGCAGACTTCTGTCCCTAGATGTCCCTACCTCTTCCTTACCTATTTCTGGAAACATTAGGTGTGTTAGAGGCAGATGTATCACGTTTAAACACACCCATTTGGATAATCATTTCTGCTCCCTGGTGAATAAAGACACATTTACAGTTAAAGGAAGAATCAAGTGTCTTAGTACGTTCATTACCTGCTTCCACTGAGCCACTGATTGACCCGCCTGTGCTGAATCAGGGATATCCTGAAAACCTGACCTGCTGGTGGCCCTTGAGGACCGGAGCCAGCCAGCCCTGCCCTAAACTGTTGAGCAATAATTGTCTTCATTTTTTTGAAAGGTAAATATCTTACATGGTGCCCAGACCCGATGAGGATGTGATAGAACGCCGAAACGTTGATATTAAAAAAGTGCAAATATTGTATTAGTATTCAAGACTGGCTGTGCTACATTTTGTGTGTTATATATACAAGAACATGCTATTATTATTATTAACCGATATGCTTTGTAGTAGCAGTACCTGCTGATGGAAGTAGCACCCAGAAAGTACACAATAATCACGCTGTGACTAAGTAGACAGTTAAACTGTGTGCATCTCCGGCATCTGCTGTTTAGACTTAATTTATTTTGAAATACGTACATTTCCTCAAAAAAAAGGCGAACTCTGCAGGAGTGATAATGTGTGTGAAACTCGCGTGAATGTGCGCAAATCTGAGCACTGACTGTAAGCATATCGCTGCCAGCAGGGTATGAACGCACGGCAAGGCATATTAGGCGCCTTTAGCAGAAAGTGGGTTAACCCTTCGAGTGCTGTGCACCTTACAGTATTATTGCAGATACAATGAACCCTGTGTGCATTGTACTTGCACAGTCAACAAACAGAAGTGCAATACAAGCGACTTTGTCTATCCTTCTCCTTGTGTGATGATACTGTTACAGTACATGCAGGCACCTGTGTCACCTAATGTAGGTGGGGTTTTAACCAAAAATGGCGCTCATATACATTTATAACAACAGTGATATAATCAATAAAATAGTGATCAAGTGATACTTAAACAAACACGGTGGTTGATTGCAGCTGTAACCTGGTGTAGGATTTCTTTCTCAATCCTCGTTTGAAGAAGTGGCAAGTGGATCATCAGGAAGCGCATACCATGTGGGAACACATAAAAAATGCTTATGACAGCGTCTCTACCCACCGGAAGCCTCGGATGCTGATGACGTCACCTCCGGTCGCTGACACGCACCCGTGACACGCACAGCAGAGAAGGAGAAAGATCCGAGAGAGAGATTCCATCCGGTGGCAGCTCTGAGCGATATTTGCAGAGATCATTTTGATCTAAAATGCTGTTTTTTTATCTTGCAACATGTGAGTAGATTGGATTATAACTACTTCATTTATTAAATTGTCATACAGTCTATGCTATGTCCAGTGTTTTCCTATCCTAAGGTCAGCTGAGAACCACATTCCTCTGGCAACACCACACTTTACAGACTGACACCAGTTCGCAAAAATACCTTTATGTGTCTGTATCCTACCTCACGTTTGTGAGTATTCTGTGTACACATTTTGGGCTAGACAATTTATTTCATCATTGTTTGCACAATATTGCACCATAAGCATTTTTTATGTGTTTTCACATGGTATGCGCTTCCTGATGATCCACTTGCCACCTGTGTCACCTAAAGCAGCGAAACAAGTTCTTTGTATTGCAGCAGGGGATCTCCGGAGCTGAACTGTGTTAATTTCCGCTCCGGGGACCCCCTGATGCTGGAGAAACTTACCTCTATAGGTGCTGCTGGTATCTCTGTGCAGTTAAAAGGTCCAAGTCGCGCAGACCAATAGGAAGCCTCGAGGAATGATGTCATTGTTTCCTATTGGTCCGCAGGACGTGGGACATTTTGTTAGGCACATAATTTCTCTGACTGCAGATCGCGGTACCCCAATCGAGCTAAGTATCCCTGGATGCCGGGAGTCCGCGGAAGTGAAATGAATGCAGTTCAGCACCAGAGACCCCCTGTTTCGATCTTATAATAATTTGTTTTTAATTAGCGCAGTGCGACATGTTCTGCGGCTTTAACAGCACTAGATCACTTAGAACACAGTATCAGAAATGTGCTTCATAACAAAGCTGACATCACTCATTTCCCCTTAATTGACCCCTTTATTCCCATACAGGTTAACATATCATGGATGGTTCCAAAGTAACTTTGGGGCTGTCCCTTTTTTTCTGTCAGTGTATCTGCCCCTTTCCAGTTACATGGAGCCATTAGGGGCCTGGAGACTATCCCTTCTTTTGCAACATCAGGTCAGGACAACAGTACTTCACTAAGCTAAGTCCTCTTATTTCCAGTACATCTTTGTGCTAGTCATGCAGACAATGTATGGGCAGGTGAGAGCTAAAGCTAGTTTGGGCTTGCCTTTCCCTTATAGATTTGTTCCATGAGTCCCCCCTTACCTTTATGGCTAACACTCCTTCCTTGCTGGAAGAAAGTGGAGGTTTGTTGCATATGCATAAACTTGGACCCCTAATACATGAAATAAGTTGTAGCCCAAACTTAGGACTAAAAGGAAGGATCCGAAAACATGGATGGAACATGCCCCAATAACTCCCAAAGAGTGGTAAAATCACTGAATATCACTGTAAGAATAATACTGTACTTGACTGAATCTCCCAGAAACAATCCGATAACTAGGTTTCTCTTCATATGCAAATCATTATTTCCAGCAGCGTGTCCCATTTTACACGAGGTAAGAGACCTTCCTGATTGGCTGCAGAACTTCCCACATACAACATTGCAGTAAAAATAAAAACTAGGTCAGATTTCTCTGGGGAGAATATATTTGTTGTTGCTCAGGTAACTTCCACTAGCATCCCAACTGTTGAAGTATTTATGTCTTGACACTGAACTTCCAAAGAATAACATATTAATTTAAGACCCATTGATCTTCATCTCAACCAGTACGCAACACACTCTGATAGAAAGGTCTCTGAGGTTAGGCAGGTTAAACTTGTGTATCCTACCTGGCCAGAAGTGTGTAGCTACAGTTGCACCGGTCTCTCAACAGGGAATGTGAGGTTTTAACGCAGATAGGTAAATTGGCAGATTAGGTGAACTAAGTGGTTCTTACCTGCCATCAAATTCTTTGTTTCTATATCTGTTGTCATATATTTGGCCTTCCCTACCCTCACCAATAATTCATCTACCCGGGGCACGGTGTATGCGTTGAATTTAGAAATTGTATTTCCTTTTCTAAAATCGATAAGAAATCTTGTAGACCCCCCACGTTTAGGAACTAATACAATGGGGCTACACCATTTGCTCTGTGACTTTTCTATAAGGCCCAATTGGAGCATGTTTTCCAGTTCTACTTTTACTATTTCCCTTCATTTTTCAGGTATATGATAAGGTCTTTGTTTCACTTTCTTACCTGGCTCAGTTTCAACATGGTGTACAATCAGATGAGTTTTCCCTTGCAATGGAGAGAATACATCAGAAAATCATGTAACTACAGATGCAGCAACTAGTATCCGAACACTTGCCTTGGAAAATCTGGGGTAATCTCCCTCAGTTTGAAAGGCACTGCCAGGGACCCCTACTGTGTTAATCCGAGGGGCCATTAGTCTGTCTGCAGAAATGTTTCTTTAACTGTGCATGCAATGTCTTGTATATAATGTATACCCTGTTCATTTATGTAACTGTATTTGTAACCATGTATTATTTGTCTTAACTCTGTGCCCAGGACATACTTGAAAACGAGAGGTAACTCTCAATGTATTACTTCCTGGTAAAATATTTTATAAATAAATAAATAAATAATGTCACAGAACTGTCGCACCATTACCTGGAGATCGCCCAAGATTTTCCAAGGCAAGTGTTCGGATACTCGTGGCTGCATATTTTGTGCCTGTATTGTCTGGTCTAAGGAGGGATTCTTCCCTAGTTGGACACTCCAGTTTTTGCACAGTGTCTGTCTGTGGCTCCAAATCTAACTCCTTATCTCCTACTGAAATAAACAGGTTTTCTTGGGCCTTCCAAAACATGTTTCTTTGTAGAAGGTTCAGGTGTTGTGTTTAATTTCCTCCACTGATAGGTGTTTGTATTTGTTCTATCACTTGCCATTGTAATTGTGATACATTATGTTTATGTACAGTAACTACAAATATTTTCTCACTGGTGTATCTTTTTTAATGTTAAGTGGATCTATTGTGTACTTTCTAGCTCCGAGGTGGCCAACTAAAGTCCTCAAGGGCCACCAACGGGTCAGGTTTGAAGGGTATCCCTGTTTCAGAACAGATGGCTCAGTCAACTATGTCAGTCCCTAATACCTGGCCAGTTGGTGGCCCTTGAACTGGAGTCGGTCACCTCTGAGATAGAAAGTAGACGACAGATTTCTCTAGCTCTTTTTTTCAGTTACTCCTCCCTAACACATTGGATTCCCTCCCCATGGTGATAGAGGTATAGAGGCTCTACACATCGATCATGCAGAGGCTCTCAATCCCCCTGACGGTCCCGCAGAGCCTCCAATCTCTGTAGGAAATCAGTCATGCCAAGGAGGGATGTAGATCATTTATACAGTGTTCGACAAACCTATACATTTGCTCGCCCCGGGCGAGTGGATTTAACCCCCGGGCGAGTAAATATTGGCCCAAGCAGCACACGTTTGGTACTAGGTGGCGAGTAGATTTTTTTTGTGTGTCAAGTAGATTTTTTGGTGATTTGTCAACCACTGCATTTATACATTATTGGTTGTACAGTATGAACCCAATATATCTAGCCAATGGCTATAGAAGGGAACTCATGCCGATACTATGACATTTCTACTCAGTTTAGAAATATTTGCTTCTTTCATGGAATCATTTTTTTAAAATATTTTTAAGTGGGATCATTTTATAAGGGGAAATAGTTCTGTGGGGTCTGCAGTTTATCCCATTAGCGTTTATCAGTGTAGATAAACTTCTTTTTACATATTCTTAAGGGTTTTATTGAAGTGCTCAACGAGCCCATCTGTAGGGGGATGATATACAGAAGTTTGTACCGACTTCAACTTTAACAGGCCACAGACCTCCTTCACGAGTCTCGACATACAATATATCCTTTGATCTGTTAAAAATTTCTGTAGGTAACCCAACCCAGGAAAAGAACGTAAATCGGTTATGTAGCTATAACCTTAGCAAAGGTTATTCTCAAAGAACAGCTTCTGGGTATTTGGTAGCATAATCTACTATGACGAGTATATGCTGATAACCTGTAGAACATATCTCCAGGAGACCATCAACATTATGTCAACGCCTATACTTTCTCAAGGGATTCCCACGATAGGAATCAGTACCAAAGGAGCTTTTATTTGTCCCTTTGGGGAACTATCTGGCACTCTGGTCAGGACACACAGAAAATTGCTAACTCTTTATAAACCCAGGCCTGAAGAACCATGCCAGTAGGTTGCTAATGGTGCTAAGGTTTTCTCCCTTCCCAGGTGACCTGTACATGGAAGAGTATGGGCTAGGCGTAACACCTCTTTCTGGTACAGAACAAGTACTAATAGTTGCATTTTTTTTCTTCTTTGGTTCGCTCATCTTTATCAACTGTATATAAGAGATCGCTATGCAACTCAAAGTGAGGGAAACTGGCTGCCAATTAAGGTTTTATTAATTCCTTGGTTACCACCGCCACATGATCATATTCTGTACCTGGCTCAAAGAGTTGTCATTCCTTTGCTCCACTAGAAAGTTTGAGAAGCCAGTTAACACTCCCTTAGTGGAGGCCGGGATGTTATCTATTTCCTGTTCTCCAACACCCTGGGAAGCAGGTACTGTACCTGACTAGTTTGGGGCACTTCTGTTTCCCCTACTGAACAAAACATTACTACCTACGTTACACACTCATTTTTTTTCTAACCTGCACAGCCGTTTTGTTTTTCTAGGCCTGAACCGGGAAGGAAACAACTCTGGGTCCTTCGAAAGGGAACAATTCACCAAGTGTTACCCCCAGTCAATTGAGTTTCTTGGGACTTAATAGGTGAAGCATGGGTGGTTAACAACTTATTAAAGAAATCTGAACCACAACATCACAGGACATGGAAGTTCTTTACTGACTTCCACCAGCATAGACTGTGAATGCCCGCCCACAGTCTGTGTTAGTGTGGCACTTGGGTGAAGGAGATTAACCCTTTCACCACCTGTTCACCTATGTGGCCTGTACACCTTTCACCGAGGGATGGGAGTTTTATACCATGGGACCAAAGCCACTCCCCCTTTGCTAACACTAGCTACAAGAGGCGCAAGGCCCAAATTATCTAAACCCTTTAGTAACCACACAGGGGGGTTACACTTGGTATATCCTAGGTTTATATACAGTAGAACACAAGGCCGCTAACAGAAATCTTGAGGCCCAGGACACATGAAAGGAACAGGGCCCACTCCCCTTAACCCTCCATGCACTGGGGAGACACTGGGGGTGGACAGGGGAATGGGACTGGATGAAGGGGTGAGAAGATATTGGGGGGAAGAAGAAGGTATTGGGGTAGGGAATGCACCCTTCTCTCACTCAATTCCACTCCCTCTCAAATTCCACTCCCTTTCTTAAATCCCATTCCCCCCACACTAAATACCCCCACTCAATCCCTCCTCCTCTCCTAATACTCAATCACCTCCCCTCCTCATACTCAATACCCCGTCTCTCCCCACACTCCCCCCTTCACACATGCAATCCCCCCTCCTCACACTCAATACCACTCCCCCTCCTCAAACTGGTAGGGCCCAACCCCGGCCACCCCTCGCATCCGCTGGGGCAGTTTTCCCAGCTCTCCCCCCTGTCGGTGGCCCTGAGTATATCTACCCACTATCTTGGAGTTTACTTTTGACGGGTGAGCAGGCATGAATACTTTTTTGATCAAAAGATGCCGCTAAACGGCTCATTTCTTATTAGACTTAGGTTCAAAATGTAGAAATGTCAGTAATAAACTGCAAGCCAATTTGGGAGGAACGCGGGAATTGTATATTTGTTTTCGATAAATGTAAGGCCAATTTTTTTACCATAAAGGGAGGAGCGCAGGCTCTCCGTATTTGTTCTCAGGATAACTTAAGAAAGCATTCCTTGAAAATCTATGGGAGGCAATGTAACGCCTGTTTATTATTCTGTATATTTTAGTGTGATACTAAGGAGAGGGGCCTGAGTCTGCCTCTCCGAGTGTGTTAGATAATGAGCAGTCAGCAGTAGGCCATACCTCCTGAAGAAGCGTCATATGACGTGAAACGCGTAGAGGTGACGCCATCACGCACATGACGACAGGAGCCCAGACAGCTGCGGACGCTCACCGGTCCCGCACGGGGTGTGTTCCTTTTCATATGTAAGCAGGAGCATCTCTTTTTTTTTCACCCTGAATTTTTCCATCTATAGTTCTGAGGGGGTTGTGATTTGGGAATACTCCTTTCGCACATAGACCGTGTGAGTCTTGGATCTATTAGGATCTTTTTTATTATATCATGTAATATATTTTTGTGATTTTTATGCAATATTGAGTCAATTTATAAAGTTTTTCAATTTTGACTGAGGGTTTTTCCTTTTTTGCGCTTCCTTTTTGTGTATGTGTTCCGGTTTGACCCCGCTGATCACGGGAGAGTGGGAGCAGCAGAGGGATACCATTGTTTTCTGAATACAGAGGGATTTTTGAGACTGCATATACTTTTCTTTCTGTCAGCAGTAGGCCTGGCTCAGGTCAGACAGATACGGAAAGACACGGCCAGCGGCGGATATCGAATTCCACTGCCCCTAGGCACCTGCACTTTCCGGGAGCCTCCTTTCTGCCGCCCTCCTTGTTCCGTTTCGCAGCTTCAGATTATGTCGCGGACATCACCAAGGTGATGTCACATAGCTTTTCATTGATATGGCAATGAAACACCATGTGATGCCACGTTGGTGCGTCCGTAGCGCCATTTGATGCTGCGAATCGGAAGGAGGAGGCAGAAAGGACTCAGGAAGGAGGCGCCTGGCATATGTAAGTGACTTCCCATCAGGTCCGATAGGCCCGAGACTGCGGTAAATGTATATGGGGGCGGACATTTTTGCCTCCCCCAAATTTTGCCGCCCAAGGCCCGGGCCTAATGGGAAATCCGCCACTGGACATGGGCTTTGGAATGTTACTTTCATGTGTATAGATAATTACAGACAAGACAACGAGTATTCTAAAGCTTGCCTTAAACTGGCCCGGTTACATGCTGGGTACATGCTGGGTGTAACCTGGCTAGTTTAAAGCAAGTTTAAGGCATTTCTGCATTGACTAATGACCCATCGGATTAACACAGCAGGGGTCCCTGGCAGTCCCATTCAGTTTGAATGGGACTGCCAGGGACCCCCGCTGTTAATCTGATGGGCCTTTAGTCAATGCAGAAATGCCTTAAACTAGACCCAGCATGTACCTGGGTCTTTTTGGCGATTGCCACTGGTTTGTGTTAGAATAACCGTCGGCACTGCAGTATATGTGATAACAATGATCAGTATCAGGGCCCCTCTGCTTAGAGGGCTCGTCATACACTTGGTATACACACATATATATATCTCTGCGCTAGTGTCCACCCAATGTCATTTCTCAGTTCCAGTGCTGCACAGCGTTCGAGCTCGTTGACTTTACTCTGATTAAAGGTGCAGTCCTGTTGCTTTGTGATGGTAAAGGTGAGGTGCTGTGTGTTTGCAGAAGAATGCAAGGTAGCAGAGCTTATCAGGACAGGGTTGCCACTCTCTCTGATGGGCAATCCTTGCTCTCCCTCGAGCTGCGGATCGAGTGGCTCTGCCACCACACTGCTCTGTCTCGCCTCGGGTTCGCCCGAGGTAGGGACTCCTCGCAGCTCTCCTGCAGCAGTTCTAACCCCACGACTCACATCCTGCCCCATGTCTCTTGGCTCCTCCTCCTGTGCATCGTCCTTCCTGATACCCAATCACAAGAATCCCTTTCTGGGTTCGCAGTCATTGGCCGGAGGGCAATGTGAAGTGTTGGACACAAATGCAGACATTGATTACAAAGGAATGGGAGCTAGGACGTGCTAAAGCTTAGCACCCTGTAGTGAATCTAGGCCTAAGTCATTATAATAAGAAGAGAAAAGAGCACAAGATGGCCAAATTATTTGTCCTTTCCTGTTGCCATCTTCGTTATCTGGAGAGTGCAATAACCCTCTGTGTTACTATCAGACTGATTGAAAAGCAGAACAGAAACTCCAAGCAAATGCAACAGGTGTTGTACAATCAACCCTGAGGAAGCACCAGTCCTACAACGCTTTAGGAATAACTAATACATTTACAAACATATGTCACTGAATAGGTGTTTTTATCAAAAGGATTTGCATCGGTAACTCCAGCTTCCCCCAACAACACAACACAGGCCAACATCCCAGGGCCTGTGAAAGCCTCAAAGACCTATGGGGAACCCAATTCCTTTAATTAATCTCTTGGTTGTGAAACGATGGGATGTCCCCACGGAGGACATGTTCCTCTTTAATTTCAATTAATTTATACCTGTTAGTTCTCCATACTAATCAGGGAGATGCGCAGATTGTGATTCTTTTTTAAAGACAAAACTAACAGTTATTCATAGTGGCTTATAAGCAACAATGTATCCTTTCCACCTGTACTTCTGACACCTCTCAACTCTCTCAATGTTAGTTCATTAGAAGGTGTCACAGCTTGCAACAAACTGTTTTTCCTCTCCAGGATTTACTGTATATTACTAGAAGACTCTCTTATGCTGACTTGAAAAATATCTGATCTAAAGGAGACCAAAAACAATGCAAAAGAGGATTAGAGTTGGAGACATGCAAAATGTCCACACAATTTAGCAAAACTAGAGAATTTGGGGCTTCTGCTGCTTGAGAAACGTCTGCAAAGTCATCAACATTTGCAATTATTCACCCAAGCTAATTGGCTTCCCAAACAGTATGTTCTGCTCCAACGTTAAAAAATGTTCTAATGTCCTATTTTCACTGTATTTATTATCAACACGGTTTGATCGTTTTTTTTCTGTTATCGCCTTTATTTTAAAACCATTAAAGTTTGAAGTTTTAAATTCAATCATTTCTACAAGGTGTAGTGCACCACTAAAGGATTTCTCTTTTCTGCAAGTACACCAGCGTATTTTTCCCCTATTCTTAAAAACTGTCCACTAGAAGTTTTAAGTCCCTGGTAAACACACGAGTCACCTGGGAAAGAAACACATTTGCATATTTCAAGTAGCCTGTTGACATACTCAAATTAGCATATTTTCCAGGTGTCTCAGGTGTGTTCACGGGTATATTTCTACATGTTATTCAGTAGATGAGTGTTTTGGGAGCTATTGCAAACATTTTTAAAAGTTAGATTTTTTGACGTTTTAATTTTTTTTTAACATTTTGTAAGTTTTGCAAATTTGATCAAAAAGTTTGCGCATCTATAATCATATGTAACATTACACAACTTTTAACATAACAATGTACTAACATTGATAAAATAAGGAATTTAAGTTCAACATTTAGAAATTGCAACACTAATATTAATACCATACAAATTGAAATGAAGTATACTGTATGGAGATAAACAATTAAAATAAGCACCCCAGCACACGATAATATTCCGTGTTATTGCATTTCAAATGGAACAACCTGTTCAGTGTATTTCCTATAAAAATGGACTGTCTTTAGATTTCCAGTTATTATATAAAACATGTTTTTTAACCTGCACCCAAAAGTGCTACCCATCTCCGTTCCCATTCTGTAAGATGATTGAGCTCATTATGAATTCCCAATAGAAAATGTCATTCAGAATAGGGAATGCTTATTAATCACGTCGTTGGCCAATTCCTAGATTTGCGAGCACATATTTGTAATCTTAAGGTCAGGGTCATCTTCTTTTTTTAAACGGACGAAGGCGTCTATTTGCTAATATTCCAGCTATAAAACTCGGGAAAACCAGTGCACCAAATGTATTGCACCCCTGAGGAAGTTCCCGCAGTAGAATGAAATGCGTAGGGTGGTTCTTTGCAGATGAGATCGTTGAGAGGGCTGTCCAAGATGTTCTGAGCACCACAGAAGCTGTTGCATGCACCAGAGTAGCTTTAGCCGAATCCTGAGGCTCTGATTGGCTCCGTCGACGCCGTGACATCATCCGCTGGGGAAACCCTGATGTGTGGATCTCCGAGAGACTGAGAACAGCTGAGTGCGTCCAGCTACCAACGATCGGCTGTGTGCTAGAAGGACACCAACTTTGCAGACCCAGAGTGGTTTAAACACTCGTTTTTATCGTGGCGCATATGAGTTTGTGCGGGCTCACTGCTGCTTTGTGTTTATGTTCATAAAACTGTTCGGTACCATGTCCTTTTTCTCTCTCATTGTATGATTTGGGGCATTCCTGATTTATCAACCTACTATGCTGGAAAGTGTTTATATTTGTTTGACAACATCTGAATTCCATCTCCACCACGTGAGTGGGCATATATCACTTTATACCCACTATTATTTCTCACTATTCTCACTATTGTGTACATATTTGCACTTTATTTCCCTAATTTAGAGGAGGGTTTGGGCTTTGGAAGTTGTGCTATCACAAAAAAATTTCAAAGGAAATTAATCCAAACTGAAAGTAACATGAGCTTTTCCTATAATGAACCTGGTGCAATGTTTTTCCACTGGTATCACCCCAATTTTACAGCCAGGGAAATTTACGAAAAAGAAAACCGATGATGTGAGTGACATGAGATTACCTTCTTTCTAATGCAAATTAAAGAATATTAAGGGGATCTCCCTGATTGTCCTCCCTAATCTCCCTGATAGCATTTTGCACATACAGTAGGGCCAGTATACCTGGATTAGAAAGGGTAAAATCGTAGAGTGATGGGATATATTTTAGCACTGCCACTTCATCTGCGGTTCTCATTATTACTGCACACGGCTTTGTAGTTCATTCCCAAACTTGAAGAGTGTATTAAAAATTGTAATCGCTTCCCACATGCTATCTTAATTGAGTGTAAAGTTTGAAATTGGTTTTAAATTTTAAATCAGGTTTTTGATTTTCAAATCATTCAAACTCTCAACGTCTCTTTTTTTTTTTTTCTCTCTCTCTCCTAGCCATCTAATTTCGGACGGGAGCAGAGGTGACCCCAGGAGAGTAATGTGTCTGACTTTCTCTTTGACTCACTCCTGGTAATCCATTTACCTGCATATTGGAAACATCTTGGCAAGGATTTGCACTCGCATTGCAGATAGACTTGTCAGCTGCTGTTGTTTTAAGTAGAGCAAAGAAGCTCGTGGGGTAGGAAGGACATGATCAAGAGCCACAAACATTCAACTGTAGTTATGATACCTGCAGAAACAAAAGCGGGTTGGTTAGCTTTGGTCCTAGCTTTGGTTAACTCCTTCACTGCCACAGAGTACAGTAGGGCCCTGCTTCTCGGCATTTCGCTTCTCAGCGGACCGCCATTATGGCGGTACCGAGAAGAGGGCCACCATGTCTGTGCATGCGCAGAATGGGGTAGCTGCCGAGTTCACGCATGCGCAGAAGGGGGATGGCCGAGTCTGCTCATGCGCAGAAGGGGTATCGCTGGTGGACATAGCAAATGCTATGTTCCGCTTTTCGGCAATTTTCGCTTCCGGTGGCACCCTGGAATGGAACCCCCCGTATGTGTGGGGCCCTACTGTATTTCAATGCATTTCAGCACAATTGGCTCAGTAAGTGCAAAAGCAACAAAGGAATTGAAAATAGCAATATATGGAATTTCTGTTGTGTGTGTGTGCGTGTATGAGAGAGAGAGAGGGAGAGAGGGGGAGAGGGGGAGAGAGGGGGATATCGGGAGAGGGAGGGGGAGAGGGTGTGTGTGTATATATATGTTATTGTTAATATTTTGTATGTATATCTTTATTTATATAGCGCCCACAGTATAGGATGGTACTTACCATGTTACAAGAGAGACAATACAGTAAGTGCAACAAATAAGATCAGACAATAGGAAAGGAAATCCCTGCCCCAAAGAGCTTACAATCTAAGTGGTGTCTTAGTTTTTATGTAAGAAAGATTGACCTGTTGTGACATTTACAGCATAAATATTGATTGTCTCTCTAAAATAGTCCAGAGAGCTGTGCTCGAATGTTTAATAAATGTAGATTTTTTTTATTCAGACAAATCACTACATTTTTAAACCAATGTGACCACGACTATAGTAATAATGACCACCCCTGATTAAAAAGAGACATGCTCCTTTATATAGAAATAGAGTATGGGCATATTCTTCTAACAGTTAAAGTTTCTTCTGCTTAGAACACATAGATCAACAAATCCATTGTAACCTTTTTAACTCGCTGTAAACATACTACTGTAGTTACTATTCAATATGCTCTGAACCCATTTAACCCATGCACAGGAAGAGTTAAAACCCCATTCATATCCTTTAATCTTCCTTAGCAAGGGGAAGACCCTTTCAGAGTATACTGAATAGAAGCCAAGCGCCTGGTTTGCAGTCTCATTACAGTTTGGTAATGTAACAATGGACAAGAACCAAAAAGTGACAGTCTGTGGGGGCCCGTTTGGATGTCAGTACCCAAAATCCATAGCTGCAGCGGAGGCATTGTGTGCCAAGAGATAATGGGGAAAGGCAGGGTTGCAGAGCTGTCTGACACATGTGAAAGTGCTCACAGGTGGTATTTTGTATTTGCTGTAATGTAAAAACAATTGGATAATGTTTGTTCTTGCCCTGCATTTCCTTAAACCAGGGTGGGCTTCTCAAGTTGCCCGGTACCCCTAAATAAAGGTCCTGGATTGAGCTGGGGACCTGCATGAAGGACGTGGGGACAACATGTCTGCCCGCCACTGCTTTTTTCGCAGTGAATGTTTTCTTTTCTCCACATCATTTTAACCATCATTACCTTGTGTCAGCACAAATATTGCATATCATAATACTATTCTAGCTGAGCCAGGATCCATATGCCGCGTCCTGTTCGGACGTAGAAATCATTCCTCTTTTGCAGGCTTGCCAGGGGCAGTTTGGAATTTCATAGCCCTTTTAATCTCGCCGTACATAACAGATTTAGCTGTGTTTATTAGCATTCTTTTAACGGTTCCCTGGAGCATCTCGGCAGATAAAGCAGTGGCCGGCACTCACGGAGGCCTTCAAAATGAATACAAATCAAGTTCATATTGCTGCACTACAGACGTGAGCCGGCACATAGCTACCAACAGTTTGTGCCAAGAGTCAGGAGAAAGATGACATGTTAACTCCTTTTGTGCCAGAGGAATCAACTGCATAGCCAGTTAAAATGAAAAATATATATATATTTTTTTTTAAATTAACCCTGAACCCTGAAGCAGCAGTTCAGTGCGGAAAGACACTGACTGTTAACATGACACTGAGTATGAATCAGGGGGAACTGGTTCACAAGCTCCTTGCGATCTTGTTCAGTCACTTTATCTCCCTGTGCCTCAGGCACCAAAAGCATAGATTATAAGCTCATCTGGGCAGGGACTGTATCTGGTACAATTCCTATGTGCTGCGTCCCGCGCGCTATACTGTAATTGTGAAGCGCTTTGAGTCCTGATGCATGGATAGTCAATTAAAATGAGAGAAAAGTGTTATATGAAATAAAGTTTTTATTATTTAGTGCTCAGAAAATGTTAAATACATTACTCTGTTCTACCCATCAAATCTGATCATGTCTGTGGTTTCACAGCAGATAGGAGAAGGTCAGAGAAGGTCAGACAAAAGGTTCTTATCTGACATCAGTTTTTATGTTGGTACAGTATATTATTGTTCTAGTTTAAGGGCCTCATGCAGTAAGCGACGATTATGTGAAATCGGCAAGCTTATCGATTAGTCATGTTATTGGCGTTTTTCCCTCTCCGTATGCAGTAAGTGCCGAATACATTCAAAATCAAGCCGAAAACAAATCCGCCCACTCTCACGATGATGAGCCGATCACACACAGGTGTATCGGCGTGCGTGGCGGGGTGCTGTTAGGTTGCACAATCACAAATCTTGCTGAATCAGGCGAAACAAGCATGTTTTTGATTGCGCGCCATATTTAAAGGCAACGTGTACTGCTAATCATTCTCTGTGTTGTTGGGAGTGAGAGAGAGAGAGAGACGCACAGAGCTGGACTATTGAAGATTTGCATATTGACTGAGAGACTTGTTGTGTATTGGGTGAGCTTTGTCCTTTGTTGTTTTGTTTACATCTTTGTCTTGTTTTATATGTGGAAGTGGGTCGTGTGATTGCCTGTACATTTCTTGTCTGTTTTTTGTGAGTGCTGGAAGTATGCCCGCAAAGCGTGGGAAGAGTGATGCTGGTGGGAGTGGGAGTGCTACTCGTGGGAGTACGCGTCGGAGTGAACGTACTGTTCAGGGGAGTGATGTTGCTGGTGCACCGAGTGGTGTTGCTGGGAGTGGGAGTGCTGTTGCTGGGAGTGGGAGTGCTGTTGCTGGGAGTGGGAGTGCTGGTGCTGCGAGTGTTGTTGCTGGGAGTGGGAGTGCTGTTGTTGGGAGTGGGAGTGCTGTTGTTGGGAGTGGGAGTGCTGTTGCTGTGAGTGGGAGTGCTGGTGCTGGGAGTGCTGGTGCTAGGAGTGTGAGTGCTGGTGCTAGGAGTGTGAGTGCTGGTGCTAGGAGTGTGAGTGCTGGTGCTAGGAGTGGGAGTGCTGGTGCTGGGAGTGCTGCTGGTGGCGCAGTTGCTGATGGGGTGTCTGGTGGTGGCGTGCTTGCTGGTGGCCAGCTTTTGGAGGCTCTTCCATTGGAAGAAGGAGAGTCCAGTCAGCACCAGCCAAGCTCTGACCCTAAACCTGCTCGGAAAAAACGTGTGGAGAAGCCACGTAATCCTCGCTTCAATGACCAGGAAAATAGGGCTCTTGTCACTGGCATTCTGGAGCACTATGACAGTCTCTATGGACATTTAGTAGGTAAGTGTAACTTTACATTTATTATTCAAATACATGTGATCCTAGGTCATCTGAGTTTTGTTCATATGCAAATATGGGTACACAATATCTTTCTATGTTCATTAGTGTGGAAACACAGCTTTTTATCATGCCTTACAAGGACAAATAAACACAGGCGGTCAATTTGCCAGAACTGCATACAATATGAATGCAACCTTGCTAACATGTATAGGTTTAGTAGTGAATGCTCATGTGCTTCACATATTACACATAAAACAGCATGTTTGCTATCTCTTGGAACAGCTAGTGTAGGAAACTGGTGCTTATATTATTATTAATTTACCTCATATCTTTTATATGTTTTTCAAGGGCGGACAAGTGCAGCAAGCAAAAAAGAAATGTGGGACACAATAGTCATTGGTGTCAATGCCTGTGGGAATAGTGTCAGGGACAAGTATCATTGTCGGAAAAGATTTGATGATATTAGGTCCAAATTGAAAAAGAAAATACAAGACCAACGCGTGCATGCTACTGGCACTGGAGGTGGGCCCACACCACAACGTCTCATATTGACTCCATTGGAGGAGCTGCTTCGGCCAAAATTACTTACCGTCGTCGTGGAAGGCTTGGCTGGTGACCGTGACATTGGAATTTATCCGTCACAATTTCCAGCAGGTGATAAATATTACTGTACTAGGCGTGTCGTTGCTTACAGTTATTCTGCATATTTACACTGCTTTTTATACTGTCTTCACAATATAAGCATACCTGCATCTATATATGTATATGTCTGATTCTGTATATATATATATCTTAAAATAGACATATATGTAGTAGTCCTACTAAAAGCAGTAACTAATATAGCACGT
Organism: Ascaphus truei; assembly: GCA_036426205.1. Lineage (NCBI taxonomy): Eukaryota > Metazoa > Chordata > Amphibia > Anura > Ascaphidae > Ascaphus > Ascaphus truei. The sequence goes on along the minus strand of WSYH01008466.1, from coordinate 10,631 downwards.
GCCATTGCGTGCTCATTTACATGTGAATACCCAAAATGCATAGCTGCAGTGGAAGCAATTGATGGTGGGCGAAGATGGGGAACAACAGGGTACTACACATGTGTAACACATGTTCATGAGAAATTATTAGTAGCTACAGGTACAGAACAGAAATATGTATCATATTATTGTGTATTTTATTGATTTTACTCCGACAAACATGACATTACTGCCTATTTTAAGCATGCATCAAAGAAATTGCATGTAACGGCCTACAAACATCACTGGCACTAACACATCTATAGTTGCTTATGAAAAGGTCCATTTTTGCTTAATGTCATATACAGACAGCATAATGAGGCACACGTATCATATGTTATGTCATTGTTTTCATAACTTAAACACTGCAGATGACTACTTAGCTCATCTACCATTGTGTTAAAGCAGCTGCAATTAATATCTCATCACAGCATACACTTCAACAGAGGGGGTGGGGTTCAGCACACACACTAATTACAGCCTCATTTCACGGTCAACTTAGTTCACACCATTTGCACCTGTTTCAAGTCATTGAAAGGTGTGGCTGATTAGGCTTTTTGGGGAAGGGAATACCTTTCTTACAACCTGAATAGCACAACTGAAGTTAATCACACTCATTTGAAAGCTTAACTCTAGCTACTAAATGCCCCAACAACTCATTACTTATCAAAGCGTACGTCACACATTAGTTCACTCATATCTATAGTTGAACTACTATCAAAGACACATTATCACACACTGCATGTGTTGTCTTGTTGAGTCACAGCCACATTCAGGTGTGCCACATCTTCGATTAATGTACCACACATATCCTCTACCAAAAACAACACTTTTTGCAATATGACCACCTTCATGATAACCATTGTGAATGGTCATCTCATGATAGTTATGTACATTATGATACTGATATCACTACACAACATATGATTTTTATGTACTCATTTAATCTATTTATCCTCACGCATTACTGCAGAAACATAGTATGTTGTATGTTAGGGAACTCAAAAATTCTAAGTACACAGGCATGTACTGTGTTATTACAACTATTTATGTTCACTTTCACACACATTTTCGGTTAAGGAACTGATGTTGTTAGTTAATCATAAATACAGAACATACAATAAGTGTTTGTTCAATATTTACACATGTAAATGTAAAACTTATGTTATTGTTATATATAGTTGCCCCTGGAGGACATGTGTCACCTGAGATGGAACAAGTGTCTTCACCTGGGTCAGCCAGCTCAACACTACTAGAAGGTGAGTGTATCATTTGCTGGCCATATAATATGTGCTCTTCTATATGTTATGTTGTCATGTGCATTATTTGTTTTGCACATCTTCTTTAAATAGGATTACTTAGTGTCAGTGCAAATTAAGTGTAAGGCAACATGTATTGTGTTAGTGATGTTAATTATCATGTAGGACTTCTGAGTTTAGAGCAACTTTTCATTCATTCATATTTCATACTGAGTCCAAACATTATTCGTAAGTCAAGGTAGTTTTTAATGAGGTTATAAAACGTATGCTAACATGTTAGGTGTTACTTAGGACACAGTACAATTACATAGTAACACAGCATACATTAACATGCCATTTAATAATGTGTACATTTCTTTTTAGAACATCATGGTGATGAGGATGATGAGTATGATGAGGATGACGCCACAGAAGAGACTGAAATACAATCATGTGACCATGAAGAGGTGCCAATAGAAACTGTTGTACCGCCAAATCGTCCATCAACTTCCACATACGATGCAATTGTAGCTTCAGAGGGAAAAATAGTGGACGCAGAAAATCGTCGCCATTCAGACATGATGACAGTGCTGGAAAGGATGATTGGACTGCAGGAAGAAACAGTATCACAATTGGCACATCTCCACAGAGTCTTCATTGAAGTGCCTAAACAGTTGCAAAAAATCAACACCTCATTCGAAGCATTAGTTGTTCAGCAAACACAAGCTAATTACTGGAGAATGACTAATGTACCACTATTCAACACCTCACAGGCAGGATCTGTTCATGCAGGTCAGTTTTCACCACATGCTTCTGATATTCATTCACCAGGCCCAAATGTTACCGGTCAAGTAGCAGACATTGCTGTGCAGGTTCCTGACGCCATCCTACCGCTGCCATCTGTACAAATTCAGCAGCTGACACCTACAAAGGAGGCCACAAAAAGAAAACACAAGCAGTTACTACTGACCAGTTTTTGGTCAAAAACAACAAAAGACACACATGAAACAGACCAACCATCACTTGTGCAGTGTCTACCAACTTGCTCACATGTGCCCACTGACACAAGCCCTGTCCGTGAACAGTCACTACCCAAAAGCCCTGTAGGTGAGTCGCTGCCCAAAAGCCCTGTAGGTGAGTCGCTGCCCAAAAGCCCTGTAGGTGAATCACTGCCCAAAAGCCCTGTAGGTGAATCACTGCCCAAAAGCCCTGTAGGTGAGTCACTGGCCACAAGCCCTGTAGGTGAGTCACTGGCCACAAGCCCCGTAGGTGAACAGTCACTGGCCACAAGCCCTGCCCGTGAAGTGCCAGAGGCCACTCAAAGTGGCTCTGTTGTGCCTAAAGTTGGTGGCAAAAGAAAAAGGAAAATTCAAGAGACAACAAGCAGGCCTGTTACTCGCTCGCAAAAGGAACAAAAAAAATAAATGTTATAATTCAGAAAATATGTCTTTGGCCTTGTTTTGTTGACTTCAGATTATCTAATTACTATTGTATGTATGCTGAAGACTGTGTTGTTTCCAAACTTTCAACTATGTTCTTGTACACGTGAAGTTTTGGAAATGTTAACACTCATAATTAATTGTGTTATAAATATTTATGTTGTAATCGTCTGTTCAGTAATGGTCCACCAGGAGCCAGTTGCTAAGTTTAGAGAAGCTGCCATTGACTTTGCAGCAAAACATTGCATTTGGGTGTGTTAATTGATGTAAGAATTGCATATGCATATTAGTCACATGCAATTATAAAAACACCTAAGTAACTGCAAACATCTTTCTTGTACGTGTACAGCAGGATTATGTGTAAATTATTACTTACCTTTGCCTTGCTTGGCCATTGTAATTTTGTCCTTTAATCAGTTGTGTGTTCGTTTCTATAACATCTCAGAATGTATAATAATATATATACACACACACACACACACACACACACACACACACACACACTGAGTGAGTGTGAGTGTGAGTGTGTGAGTATATATATATGTGTATGTATATATATATATTGGGGGGAGGGAGTAACTAAGCCTGCTCAGGTCCCCCCATGTGCTGCTGAAAACGGGCGGGTAACAGACAGGAGGAGGAGGGCTTGTCTGTGTGCAGGGAAGGCTCCGCAGCAAGGCCCCGTCCCCTCTGCAGGCAGACACAGCAGAGAACTGGAAGCAGCCTCTGCACAGAGCTTCTGGCCGCCCGTGCACAGCTCTGCCCGCCCCCAGGTTTCCCCGCACGCAGCCTGCACCCCCCCTACATAATCTTGTGCCCCCCCCCCTACATAATCTTGCGCCCCCAAGTTTGCGCACCGTTGCTTTAGCCTACTCTTTACATTCTGAGTTTGAAAGAACACTGCTCATATTTATTTTATTATTTATTATTTTCCTGTGCCAGACACACAAAAGATTTTATCTGTAAAAATTATATGTACAATGATGCATATCACGCAATCTACTGTAATTGTGAAGTGCTTTAGAGTCCCATTGGGAGAAAGGTCTATATGAAATAAAGTTATTGTAAAATAATAAATATATATATTTTTATTTTTTAAACACAAAATGCAGGACCTCTATTCTTTCTTTTTGATGTTGAATGCATATTTTGCACTAAAATTGTCCAACAGTTGTCTACTTTGGAGAAGATCTAAAAATCATGTGATCAGCAATTTTCTATCAATTACCTTATAAAACTACTGATTTATGAATCAATGGACAGGTCTTATTTGTTATTGGATATATTACTTGGTGTGCGGTCATAAGTAGATTTTTATGGTGCATGTGCTTTTTGGCTTTTATTCATATTCAGTGTACCTTGCTAAGTGGATTTGGTGCCTCTAATGACTGAATAGTTTTTACAGTAAACTACTGTGTGTAGCCAAATCTGTCAGGGGTCTCATTTTGCCTGCTAGTCAATGTAATCCCAGTTTTCAGTAATCCTGACACACCCTGTCCTGACTTTACATTGAAATGCATTTAATTTTCCTGCTTTCCACATAAGAAATGTTTTCCATTCGTCTATTGCCCTTGCAGGCACCCTAAAGTTGAAAAGAATTTGTATTGTTAGCATAAGATTTGGTGGAGGGAATTCTAGGTGTGTTACCGTTCTACAGTAACTGCTGCCTAGGCTAATATATTGTAATTTTTTTGCTTAGTGTTTTTGCTTAAATACATCCTGTGTTTGCAACATATTGCTTTCTATAGTATATAGCAGGGGTCCACAAACTTACTGTCATTTGACGCCGGTTGCCATGGAGACGCGTCGATGGAAACAAAGTTAGTTAAGAAGTTACAGAGGCCTCACGCGATCCCCGGCATCTATTTGAAATGCCTTCGGGGAAGAGCGGGGCCTCTGTAACAGCTGCACCCCTTCCCCATGAAAATTTAGCGCCCCACTTTGCGCACCCCTGGTATATAGCAGTACTGAAGACAAACATCCTACACTACCTATACTCTGTCTAAAGCAGGGGGTTTCCACCTTATGTGAGCAGCAGCACCCCTAAAGGGTTTTAAAAATCTTGGTGGAACCATGCTCTTTAGATCTCACTCATCCCTTTCTTGCTTACACACACGCACCCACCCTCCTTTTCACAAGCACACACCAATCACACTCACCCACCCTCTGTTTACACACTCCAGATTCACCGTCACCCTTTTATTTACCACACACTCCACACTTATTCCCCCTTCTCACAGAGCACACTCACCATTTTTCTTTATCATAGACACCATTCACAGCCCCCCCCCATTCCTTTACACCACACACTTTCTCCCGCTAGACACAAAGCACAAACTTCCCTCCTCCCTACACAAACACCTCACACTTTCCCTCTTTCCTCCCACCTTCCACACACCTCAGACATGGCAGCTACTCGGCGGGCGTGTCCTGTTCTGTCTGCAGATGGAGAGGCTCCTCTCTTCCTCTCTGTGCCAGGCTGAGAGGAGGGGGAGATTGCAGATTCTGCATTTCCAGGCAGCCCGGGTAGAGTTTCACCCCTGCAGCCGTGACACCTTGGCAGAGAGTCACAGCGCACCATGGTTCCCAGGCACTCTGGTTGAGAAACACTGCTCCTAGATACAAAGATGATCAAAAGAGACTCCCCTATTATTGCACTCAAACCATCATTTTTCAATATCAGAAAATTGGACTAATGTCTGTAGATATACAATTATTAATATTTACTCGAATCTACAGAGAAGGGTAGTGTCTGATAAAATTCAAAACAATAAAATGTTATTTAAACATAACTCATCTAGGTGCACGAATATTTACAGTGAATACTAAATAAACGTAAAATATCCCCAGTTGTGGGATAGGATGCTTAGAATCTGAACAGTATCAGTTCCTTGAAGACACTTATGGTATATATACAATGATACCTTAGTGGTTAAGTTCTCTTAAAGAGATAGTCAATTGCCAGCAGCCATACAGACTCCAGACTCCTCCCACATGAAGAAGCGCTCGTGTAGCGCGAAACGGTCGTCGGGGTATTGCTGACGTCATCACAATGACGTCAGTAGAGGGGCACAGATGATGATTGACAATGACGGCTGACAGCAGGGCCCGGTAGTATAGCGATAGAACTTACCTTACGTCTCTCTACAAATCTGAAACTTAAGATAGGCTTGATATGCTTTCTTTACCCAGTGCAGCTGCATGCATTTTTCAGGCATACAATAACAGTTAAAAACATCTAGTTTCTAGCAATACTGTGGAGTATTCCCTGATGACACATTAGTAAGGACTACATACTATTGGTCTCATTATGTGTACAGCTAGCCACCTACAGTACATGATGGTGGTATTGTGAATCATTGATACATGGAGCAGCGATACATCTGTTGCCAATTTGTGATGTGAGAGTAACCACTAAACAGACTGTAATATTGCAACATGAGAAATCTATGTCAAGGAGATGATACTATTATGTACTACTGATACAATGGATGCATTTGTATCTAGTTGGCTATTTTAGTTGTGTTATGCGAATTTATATCATAATATTAATCTGTATGGCTGCTGGCAATTCTCTTTAACAGAATTTAAGCACTAAGGTATCATTGTATATATACACCATAAGTGTATTCAGGGAACTGATATTGTTCAGATTCCAAGCATCCTATCCCACTACTGGGGATATTTTATGTTTATTTAGTATTCACTGTATAAAATTCGTGCACCTAGATGAGTTACGTTGAAATTAAATTGTATTGTTTTGAATTTTATCAGACACTACCCTTCTCAGTAGATTCAAGTATATACTAATAATTGTCTATCTATCTACAGACATTAGTCCAATTTTCTGATATTGAAAAATGATGGTTTGAGTGCAATAATAGGGGAGTCTCTGTTGATCATCTTTTGATCATATTTGTATCTATGTTTATTTATTCCCCATGTACCCCATTACTAGAAAAAGCACTACTAACTAATTTGGAATCTTAAGGTAGAGCGGTTGATTTCCTTTGTTTTATGAGAAACACTACTCTACAGTATAATTTTCTTCAGCTGCTGACAATGAAAGCTACGGTCCTGTACTGTATTTCTGGTCACAATACTAATTACTAATACTCTTTTGCTGTATTTTGAGTCTCATATTGTTTGTATTGAGAAAAAGTTTAAGACTCTTTTTAGTATTGCTAAACTCTGCAACATAAAATACACATTGGTATTTAAATGTTTACCAATACACTTTATTAAATTCATAGATACACGACTTAAGTTTACTTCATTTGAAACCTTTCGCATCTGAGGGGTTAACAATCATATTCCACTATTAGTGTTGTCTAAAAAGGAATTTGTTCCAACAATTAGTTCCTTTTCTTGAGGGGTTTGACAGGAGGGCTCTTTGTAACTTTCCTTTAGCCCTCGGCAAAATCCAGTACTTTGGCTTTTGAATATAATTTCCGTGCCTTTTATCCTGAAAATATTTAAGTGAATAAGCTAAATGTATTCACCCTTGATGTCAAGTTAACCTTTTCTTTAAATTTTATTTCTACGTATTTTTAAGCCAAAGCAGTGGTACCAAACCACTGCTACTGATTTACTTCTCAGTAGTGCAACTTAAAGCAGCAATCCCGCCTGTTTTCAGTATTGATTTTCTTAAAGAATTTAAACTGCGGGGTGAGGGGGGTCCTCCAGAGCTGAACCCATTCTCTTTTTGTGTTACTTGCTGGACATTTAAACAACGTTATCACCCTGATGACGCTCCAGCTTTGTATTAGGCTGCGTCCATGGTCACAAAACCGTGCAGAGGCGTGCGTGAGCAGCGTTATCTTAATGCCTTAAGGCAATGATCGCGGCCATAGACCACGCGTGCGCCAGCACGATAGGGAGCGCGAAGAATCAGATCAATTTGATTCTGAGATTCGACGGCCAGGTCACGTGAGCGGTTCGCCCAATTAGGGCGAATCAGCTCCGTGATGTTACGGCCATATCCTCTGCGACGCTTCCCTGTCGCGTCTACCCAGGCCACAAATCGCTGCAGCTAAAATGTGGGTGACGTCACACACGTTCGCGAGCACGCGCTCACCATAGACCTGTCCGTAGACAGCGGGACCTACGACTTTTGGTGTCCATTTTCATTTTCCTAAAGGGAGAGTTGACCTGGAACTAAACTGGTACAACCCTAGAGGACAACAGAGTTTAATTCTGTTAATTAATAATTCAAGCAGATGGGGTTGCTGTAAAGTGTCTTTCTGGAATTCACTGCTTCATAAATATGGGCTACAGTGCTCGTCATGAGGTCTTGCATGTTTTTCTATTGAAAGAAAATGTTGAGATTGATCCTTTCCTTGACCAAGATTTTTGGTTTTGTAGATTCCTGTGGGAAATGACTATTGATTTCCTGCTTGCTCAGCAGTGTGGGAAATGATGGGACCTATGATTATTGAGCTTTCCTTTTTCATGGCATGGGGGCACACTACACACATTTAAAAGGAAAATTCAAGTTATCCCTCTTCAGTTACATATGCAGATCAGTTATTTTTTGCAGAGACCACTTATTTAGATTTTTTTGCCTAGCTAGGCAAGGAATGTATGCCAATGCTTAAGACTTTAATTTGCTGCTCTGTTCTTCTTTCTATCATCAAAATGACTTATTCATACTATATATCTCATATGCACTGGCCTTGGCCCCTTGCAGACACACTTACCAGGACACCCTCCTATGTGTAAGTTCTCCCCACTTACCACTTAGATTGTAAACTCTTTGGAGGAGTGACTCTGTTCCTATTGTTTTTTTGTGCTTATTCCCATTATGTGTTATATTATATCACGTGTATTGTAAAGCGCTTTGCATCTGGGTAGCGCTATATAAATGAAGATCTTCATACATACATACATTGAAGGCCTGCAATACACCGTGACAAAGTGAAGGAAAAGAGTGCGCAACTATTAAACAAAATCACACACGTGAAGTGATAATTCAGTGAAATTGAAAAAGTATAATACGTGACCTAGTGTTTAGGCAAGATGGAGCGTCTGCAGCTGTGGTACCGGGGATGGCCCAGAGCACCCCCTAGAACGTCAGACAAATACACAAAAGACACAGCGCACAACGCTCATAGTGCATTAAAAGTATATTATAACAATAAATCAATAAGGTAAGTATTGTGCGTACATCAATAAAAGTCAAATAGGCATGTTAGGGGTGAGTTACCCATACACCAACACTGTGGACCGGATCAGATGTCATCAGCAGGTACTGAAGCTGTTTTGTAATGCCAGGTTCCAAATCGATCGGTGAAGGGTCTTTTGAAGTAACCACTTCGTGGCTAAACAGTGTCCAGCATCCGCAGTTCACATAAAGACAATCCTGTCCCACGGATACACACAGTGGTTTGTAGTACTCTCTCTAACCTCCGTCGCGGCACTATCGGGTTATGACGTCATCGCTCAAAGGCAGCGCTGCTCGCGTGACAGTCTCTCTCCGGTGGCACGATCAACCAGCATAGACGGGGTAGATAAAGTCTCAGAACACTCGTACTTCCAACGCGTTTCGAAACCGTATAGGTTTCTTCATCAGGGAATAAAGAATGGTGAAACAGCCTGCATTGAAATACCCCACGCTTGTAGCCCATTGGTCCATAACATGAACATCCCAGCCAATGGGATTGCAGCAAGGGGAGGTCAGTCCTTACAAAAAACTATTCAACAACAACTTTATTCATCATATACATAGAGAACACACAATTTTAAAGGGAACACGATTCTAAAACAAAAGAGAAAAAAAGTATTAATACATCATCATATACATCTCAGTTAAAAACCAACCATGAATAAGTGCATAAAAGCACAGCCAGGATTAGATGGATTTCATGATATTGAATAAGCAGTAGAAATTTAAATGGAAGAAGCACGAACTCAATATGTACCCTGGCAAAGGGATATAACTAAACGAACCTACATTATTACATCCTTTTATTAGCTAAAAGATAAAAATATTACCATATTTCATATAATTACAAAACACAAATATATAGATAAATAAATAAATATATTCTCCTAATTGTCCTTACAAATGGCAATATAAAACACTATTCTAAAAAGTATTATAAAAAGTATTATAAAAAATCAAGGTGATAAATAGGTTAAAAATGACCAGTAGAATCTAGATGAATCATCAATAGAGGGACCAGATATCAATATCTTCATTTAAACCTCCTGGATGCCGTGTATTTAATTTATGTATCCAGAAGGTTTCTTGTATTGACAAATCTTTAACCCTATCCCCTATTCTTCTATTTCTCTGTATATGTTTAATACCTTTAAACAGCAAAGTGGAGGGGTCCTTGTTATGGTGTAGTGCGTAATGTTTAGACAAACTATGTTGCATGTACCCAATTTTAATATTTCGCAGATGTTCTTGAATCCTTACTTTTAGTGGACGCTTCGTGCGTCCCACATATTGCAAGGCACACGGACCTTCGATTATGTAGACAATATGGTCTGAATTACATAAAATAAAATCTGTAATCTCATGTTCTTCTCCAGTGGAGTTACATTTAAATGATTTCTTGACAGAATGCATATGTTTGCATACCGAACACTTTCCACACTTAAAATTCCCTACAGGTTTGGTATGTAGCCATCGTTTCTCTCCAGTCAGATTTTCCTTAATTTTAATATCACTTGGTGATAGCATATTCTTTAACTTTTTTGCTCTCCTGTATATAAATTTAGGGGACTTTGAAATGTGGGCACCTAGTATTGGGTCATTGGAGAGGATGGCCCAATATTTTTTCACAATATCTTCTATTTGCACTGTCAGTGAATTAAAATTGGTGATAAATGCCACGTTACACTTACTCTCATTTTTCTGTCTATAATCTTTTTCTTTTACCTTTGGTATTAGCATAGTACTCCTATCCAACTTCCTTATTTTATCCAG
>WSYH01008465.1:0-29037 GCA_036426205.1 Ascaphus truei | reverse complement strand
CCCCTCCCCCCCACCCCCTGCCTCCCCCCCTGGTTTCCCCCCCGCCCCCTGCCTTCCCCCGCCCCTGTCTTCCCTGGCTCTGCTCACGTGCTGCTGTTTCATTTCCCCGCTCGCGCTGAAGGAGGAAAAAAAAAAAACGGAGGGGTGTACATGTTGCTGCAGGAGATTACCCGCCTCCGGCTCCCTGTGCAGCACTTTCCCTCCCTGCCTCTCTGACCAGCCCTTTCCCTCCTTTCCCTCCTCCCCCACCTCTCTGACAAGCCTTTTTCCCCTGCCTCTCTGAGCAGCGCCCTCCCCTGCCGCGCCCATCAGGCAGCGCAGAGCATGCCTCTGCTTGCGCGTCCGCCTCGGGGGGAGCGGCGCCGTCCGCCTCGGGGGGGGAGGCGGCACTCGCGTGGCACTCACGTCACACAGGCAGGTGGAAGTGCTGCCAAGGGGGAAGACAAGGGGAGAGAGGAGAGCCCCGGGCAGGTAATTACAGCGGGGGCCCCTGGGAGATCAAACCCTCAGTACCTATCTCATATACGACATCCCTTGTGTGTGAGTGTGTGTGTGTGTGTCTGTGAGTGTGTCTGTGAGTGTGTGTGTCTGTGAGTGTGTGTGTCTGTGAGTGTGTGTATCTGTGAGTGTGTGTTTGTGAGTGTGTGTGTGTGTGTGTCTGTGAGTGGGTGTGTCTGTGAGTGTGTGTGTCTGAGTGTGTGTGTCTGTGAGAGTGTGTGTCTGTGAGAGTGTGTGTCTGTGAGTGTGAGTTAATACACCCACCCACCCAAGTGTCAAGTCACCCACCCAAGTGTCAAGTCTAGTGTCAAGTCACCCACCCAAATGTCAAGTCACCCACCCAAGTGTCAAGTCAAAACCAAGTGTCAAGTCACTGAAAGTGTCAAGACAAAAGTGTCAAGTCACCCACCCAAGTGTCAAGTCAAAACCAAGTGTCAAGTCACTGAGTCCCCCACCCACCCAAGTGTCAAGTTACCCACCCAAACCAAAAAGTGTCAAGTCATCCCCCCACCCAAGTGTCAAGTCACCCACCCATCCAAGTGTCAAGTCATCCACTCACGTGTCAAGTCACCCACCCACCCAAGTGTCAAGTCACCCACCCAGTCAAGTCACCCACCCACCCAGTCACCCTCTTTCTGTGTCTCTGCCCGGCTCTGTCTGTCTCTGCCCGCCTCTGTCTGTCTCTGCCTGCCTCTGCCTCTCTCTCTCTGCCCGCCTCTGCCTCTCTCTCTGCCTCACTCTCACCGCCCCTCTCTCATCGCCCCTCTCTCACTGCCCCTCTCTCTGTCACCCCACACTCTTTCTCTGTCTGTCACCCCCACACTCTCTCTCTGTCTGTGACCCCCACACTCTCCATCTCTGTCTGTCACCCCCACACTCTCTCTCTCTGTCTGTCACCCCCACACTCTCTCTACACAGACATGTCGGTTCACCCCCCCAACACTCTCTCTCTGTCTGTCACCCCCACACTCTCTCTCTCTGTCACCCCCACACACACTCTCTCTCTGTCACCTCCACACACACTCTCTCTCTGTCACCCCCACACACCCCCTCTCTCTCTCTCTCTCTCTTTCACCCCACACACACTCTATCTCTCTCTCTGTCACCCACACTCTCTCACACTCTGGATCTGGAAATCTTATTTACCCTGTATATCTTAACTGTCCTATACCTACACCGAAATAACCTATACTGCTTTCTTCCAGATATGACTCTGGAGCTTCACACAGGAGACATCGGAATCCCCCCTAACCCAGAAGACAGGTAGGGAACACCTCCCCTCCAACATTGAGGGAATGAGGGTACCTGGACATTGTGGGACTGCGGATCAGGTAAGATCCCATCTGGGATTGCTGCTTTAGATATTGTGAAGTGGGGGCATCCGGACACTGCTTAAAGGGTGCAGGAAACTAGTCATTCACATCTGGCTTTTTTTTCTAAATCCGACATTTACACACACATACACGCATACACACACGTAACAAGGACTAATTGTAGTATAATGTAATACAATAAATAAATTTATGTCAAAAACGAATGTTGTTCTTACTAGGAATTTATTCAATTAAATTTTTTTTAAAAGCGGGGTGGGACTAGGGCGGGCTTGGGGGCGGGACTAGGTGGCGAGTAGATTGTTTTGTTCGGCGAGTAGATTTTTGGGTTATTTGTCAACCACTGTGTATATATATATATATATGCTCATGTATATGAAATGTATGCTCATTTGCATGTCATTTCCCAGAATCCCTTGCTGCAGTGGAAGTGCTGTGTGCTGGGTGATAATGGTGAAAGACAGGGTTGCAGACCTGTCTAAGACAAGCAAATGAATATACAGGAATATTTACAGTTGCTTTATGCTTTACTGTGGAGGGGTTTTAGTCACTTTTTTTACCCACCATAACCTTAATAAGTGTGGTGATTACCGACTCTTATCTCATTTGAACAAATGCCAGCAACCAACCTCACACTGATGATACCCATCAAGGTTGAAACATGTCTGTGAATGGGTTTACTGGCTTTGCATCTCCCAAGCCCTTGCTTAAAAGCTGTGTTTAAAGCAGCATGCATTGGCTAAGGGTTGCTCATGTAATGTGAGCATGAGATAAAAGGTGGCACTGTATGCTCATTTGCATGTCATTTCCCAGAATCCCTTGCTGCAGTGGAAGTGCTGTGTGCTGGGTGATAATGGTGAAAGACAGGGTTGCAGACCTGTCTAAGACATGCAAATGAATATACAGTTGCTTTATGCTTTACTGTGGAGGGTTTTAGTCACTTTTTTTTACCCCCCATAACCTTAATAATAATATATATATATATATATATATAGTTTATCTGTTACTGTATTTACAGGTCCAAATCCTATTTGAAGTTAGGACATAGTATTATTAGTTAATTGATTTTGTACTGCTTTGTTTTAATACGTTTTTTTTATGTGACTTTTCATGTGTTTTGTTATCTGTACTGTATGTGTAGCATTGTAGTCTGTCGGCCATTTTGTTTGTTTACATCTGTATCGGTTGTAGTAAGTTTTGGAGCTGATTGGCTGAATTCAGACCAATCACAACCATAGTATCAATATTTTTTAGCAAGGAAGCATCTAACACATCATTAGTGACGCACACAAAATGCGTAGGGTTTAAAAGTCACAGCTAATTGCAAGAGCAGCACATGCAGCTTTCAGGCTTGGTGATCCATCTCCTTATCCAGCAGTGAAAGGCTCTTCTCCCCGATGTCCACCCCCACACCTAGCATGGTCCAGGGAGCGCACGGACAGCACAGGAGTACATCTGCAGGTGTCCCTCTGCAGCGGAGAGCTTGTTGCAGTTTCTATTCAAGTTGGATTTACCTGCTTACTCAGTATTTGTTGTGAGTAGGATTCTGTTTTTTCTGACTGGACTAGCTGCATCACGGATCTCTATTTGTTCAATTTTATTGTTTTTTTTACTTTTTAATAAATTAGCTTAACCATTTATAGCCATATATTTGTTTTATAGTCTGTTGCTTTTTTGTTTATTGTATGTTTGTCTGTTAGTTTCATGTTGTTTGTATGTTTTGTCATTTGTTATGTATTTTTTTCAAGCAGTACAGTATACACTATGAATTTCTTTTGTGCTTAAATCCAACATATCGTGAGACGCATCTCCACGGATTCATCAAGTTGGCCTAGAGGTGCAAGATTGGGCTTTTACCTTAAGTCTATTCTCCATCCAGATGTTCATTTGGACATTCTATGGACATTTTGTAAAGCACCAGTTCGTATTTGTTGTATGAGAACCAGTACTCTCATGGATTTTCCAATAAAAGTGGTTATTAATTGAAGTGATCAACATTTCAGTCCCACAGACCATTTTAAGGAGGTCCATCAACAATGTAGAGAAACAAGGAATTTGATGGCAGATAAGAACCACTTAGTCCCCCTACTCTGCTGGGGTCAACTTTTGAACCTTTCTAAAGATCCACAAGTGGGGCCAAAATGTCTAATGAAAAAAACCTTTTGTTGAAAAGTCCACAAGAGTGATTGTACATTATGTGCTGAACATCTGAATCCTTCCAGCCCACCAAGCACCCATGGCATTTTTACTGGATTCGTGCGAGTGCACCTTCCCTGTCTTCTAGTCATCTTTTGTCCACACCAGCTCCTTACTAATCTCAAAGAAGATCAAAAGGCTCCTTGTTGTTAGTGGTGCAATTTTGCACTTACCTAAAAATAAATGTATGGGAGTCAATCTTTTCCCCAAATCGTGATCCATTAAGATTCCCAGAGTTTCCAACCACAGCACAGGCCCGACATGGCCGGTTATCTTGTTCTTCGTATGGATTCCCGGTAGGTATAACTTTAAACACCTGCTCAAGAACCTCAGGCATATGACTTGCATTGTTTTTTGCTTGGAGTCGCTACAGGGATATACAGAGGGAAGTAAAGATTGGACCACTCGCACCCTTTCAAAAGTGTGCTCATTGACTATAACTTGAAGGAACCAAGAACAATTAAACATTAAACCATATATATTCGAAAAAACATTCATATAAATAATCATGTAATTTATAAATTCACAAGTGTTTTAAAGAGGCAACCCAAGCAGCTTAATTTTTAAATAAATATATATTTTTATTTTAATATATGCCGCCGTTGATTATCTTTATTGAAAACTAATTACCTAAGTTGCCGATCGATTTGTTCTCCCGTGATCGATCAGCAAAGATCCTGCTTCCCAGGGTGCACTAAATGGCTGTCTTTCAGTTTCAAATCAATCATTCCGTCAGTGTAACTCAGGAGCTACAATGTAATCTTATATTACTAAGGTAGCATTGCCTATTGTTACAGTTTGCAGCTCAAACTGTTGGGAATATTGGCAACAAATGATCACAAACAGGAAAGTGTTGCACAGGCACTGCTGGGGAGGTTGGCTAAAGCCTGCTATAGAAATCAAAAGATGCTCAGTATATTAAAACCAATTAAAAATGTAATTGACTTGAATTAAAAAAATAATAAGTATTAATAAGTATTATCAAATACTATAGAACTGATTTATTAAAAAAACACACATGTAGGATATTGCTTGGATTGCTTCTTTAAAGAGGTGAGTTTTTAAAATGCTAAAAGCTGGGCGAGAGTCTGATGGTCGTTGGGAATTCCATAGATAGGGAGCAGCATGGGAGATGTCGTAGGCAGGAGTGAGAGGAGGTTATATGAGAGAAGGAAAGCCGTAGGTCATTGGCAGAACCAAGGGGGCCGTTAGAGGAGTATTTGGAGATGAGTGCTGAGATGTAAGCAGAGCTGTATATTAAATGTAATTCTAGAGGACATGGGACGTCAGTGTAGGGATTTGCATAGTGGTGCAGCAGGTGAAGAGTAGCGAGTGAGGCGCAGGAGTCTGGCAGCATCATTTTGGATGGATTGGAGTGGGGACAGCCGGATGGGGGCAATGCCAACTCGGAGGAAGTTGCATAAGTTGAGATGGGACATGATGAGCGAGTGAATAAAAATGTGGGTTGACATGAATGCAGAGTTATTTATGGTGAGAATATGGGTGTTGGGCTGACAGTGGTAGGGGGAAAAGATTAAGGGGCCTATTCAGTAAACTTCGATAAGTGACTTATCGACGGTTAAGTGCACTTTCCAAGCGATATTGCATGTGTAGCTATTCAGAATGCTACGATAACATGGCAAAATCGCTTGGAAATGGCTTGTTCCCGTTAGCGCTCTCGCTCAGACATGCCGTACGGTAGCTCAAAAAATGGCCAAACTCACATTTTTTTAAAAGTTACTGCTATTCAGGTAGCTTCTATATGCACATCGATCCATAACCTCGCATATTCAGATCTCACCACCTGAAGGGTGGAGATCTCGGAACCGCGATGTGCATATGAAGGAGAAAATTACATTTTTAGTATATAGGATTGAATCCGGGGGGTTCTGGAGCTGACCCGCATTCATTTCAGCTCCGGAGACCCCTGGCTTCAATCCTAGGTAATAAAAATAAAATTAGGCATTCAAGCCATCTTCTTCCTCAGATGCTTTTTCCATTGTTCAGGGGCAGTACAGTCTCCAAAGTCAAGCATGGTCAACTTACCCCTGTCAGTCCTGTTCTACCAGGCTGGGCCCATTACTTTGGCACTCTACAGGTGGGCCACCACAGTGACTCTTCGTACCAGCACATCATGGGCAGTCTCATTTATTACTTCCACTACAGCCCTTTCCATTTTCTTCATGGGTACGAACAGTACGCCACTCTTTACCAACAGCACTCCTTGGTATCCTCTGTGGGAGGAATATCATAACAGTGGGCCCTTCTATGTCCCGTAGAAGGGGCACCTTTCCATTTATCTGCTGTATACTGTTGGGGTCTCACTAATGTGGACTTTGAAAATAAATGGAAGGAAGCGCTTAATATTTGTTCTTTTTCACTTATGGATTTAATTATTCAGTTAAAAACAAATGAGAAGCAGCTTCTAGACAAAGAGATACACATACTCCAAAAACATCTACGTCAATATATCACCATATAGGGGTTTGATGAATTAGATGAGATTCTTTCAAACAATATTGAATCAATGGAAAAAGAAATAATGATAAAGAAACAGATAAAATTTGAAAGGGACAAACAAGATTATATTCACAACCAGGTATATATGTGGTAGAAATCAATAGCTCCCAAGAGATTTAATTCTTCAACCCCACAAAAACGTACAGAAGGGAAACAACATCAAAAATCCATACTAAAGAAAAACATCTCATTTTCTAATCAAACAAGTGGGGAATCTGATTTCTCAGATAATGAAGGTTTACTCCATGCCACAACATCACAGTATACTGATAACCAGGATCGCGAATACAGGAATGAGGCCAGGGGAGTCCCAAGGAAATTTGGTCAATCTGGCTCAGATGCTAGCACAAGCCGGGACTATGAAACAAATTTTTTTTGGGGTCTGCAAAAAAAGGGAACGTATAAACATACAAGGAGAGGCAAGAAAAGAAAGCAAAAGAAATCCGCAGAAAAGGAAAAAGAACTCCTAATTGAGGACACCGGTATCATCAATTTGTCCGATATTCCTCTCACACAGGCCGAAATTGCGGTTTAAAACAAGGGCCTAAAATTTGCTCCCGACTCTAGGTTCAAATTATTTGACACCATTGTAGACCTTCATAAGTATATTCGAAAGTTAACTCTCAAACGTTTTTTGTGGAGAAGGGGGGTGATAAGGATGCTCAAAGTGGAAATGTACAGGAAGATTCTTATGAAGTAGGTGGACAAATTCCACAAGAATATATTAGTTCAGGTACAGGGAATCGAAGCACCGCAATCACCTCCTTCTCCTTTAGAGAGCAGTGTTGTTTACAAGGCTTGAATTCTTTGTTGGATGATAATGAGGGGAATGACAATGTGGATATTTCCAATGTGTTGGGTAGACAGCCATCAGGGTTTAAGAACAAATCAGTATTTTTCCCTACACATATGAAAGGTCACCATTTAATGACATTCGAGAAACTGGTTGAGACAGACCTGACTTTGCTAGCTAGGGGATACACGTTCGATGTGTCTCCCCTACATAGCAGACACACATCTCACCAGTATGGAAAAAGATGCCTTACAATCTTTAAAATCCAATAATTCCCTAATAATTAAGGGGGCAGACAAACGGGGAGCCATTGTGGTTCAGAGTAGAATTCAGTATCATGATGAAGCACTTCGTCAGTTATCAGATGAACTACTCTGTACTACGTGGCGATCCCACTGTTTCATTTCTAAAACAACTAAAGTCCCTCCTAGATGAATGATCCCTTTTGGGGATCCTTGATCAAAACTAGCGGGAATTTCTCTTTCAACCATATCCCGTCGTACCTATATTTCACCATCTCCTAAAGATCCATAAGACTTTGGTCTCCCCTCCAGGGATGCCAATAGTCTCTAGTATAGGATCTTTAGGAGATGGTGTCTCTAGATATGTTGACCATTACCTACAAAATTTTGTCAGGTCTTTGCCGTCATATATCAGAGACAGCAGTGATCTTTTGGAACAATTAACATCCGTGAATTGGCAACAGGGTTACATCTTGGTCACACTAGATGTGACCTCTTTGTATACCATTATAGCCAGTGGTCGACAAATCACCAAAAAATCTACTCGCCCAACAAAAAAATCTACTCGCCACCTAGTGCCAAACGTGTGATGCCTGGGAAATAAAAAGGAGCTTGCCACGATGTTAAATCCACTCGCCCGGGGCGTGCAAATGTATAGGTTTGTCGAACACTGATTATAGCACACAATCATAGGATGGCAGCTGTTAGGTTTTATTTGGAACACTCCACTCTTTTATTTTAGATTGTATTCACTTTTTACTTACGCACAATTATTTTTTGTTTGATGGGGCTTTCTATCTCCAAAAACGTGGAACCGCTATGGGGACAAGTTTTGCTCCTTCATACGCCAACCTGTTTCTAGGTTGGTGGGAATCGTCCACGTGTTTGGAGATGGAAACTCTTATCGACACTTTATCACACTCAATAGGCGTTAAATAGATGACCTTATTTTTATTTGGGAAGGGGATGTGGACACTTTATTATTGTTTATAGATTATTTAAATCACAATGTTTTAAATCTTAAATTCACTTCCACCTTTGATTTTCACCATATACAATATCTGGATTTACTTTTATTTATTGATATGGATATGACAATCAGTTCAGACGTTTATAGAAAAGTTCATTCATGTAACACTTTTTTAAGGGCGGACAGCTGCCACCCCAAGCCCCTTTTGAAAGGGATCCCAAAAGGACATCTAATAAGGTTGAAACGGATTTGTTCCAGTAATGAAGATTTTCACAAACAATCAAATGATCTGTTACAGTATTTAGGTTTGAAGAAAGAGGTTATTCCTCCTTAGATTTACAAAGATCACTGAATTAAGTAATATGTATGAATAGAGAGAATATGTTGAACAAACAAAGAGAAAGGAATGATCCTATCAGTAAATGGGATGAAAGACACCCAATGTTTATTACTCAATGTAACAGGGGACTTATCCCTGTTCAAAAATGTGCCTCTAATCCAGCAGTGTGGTGGTTAACTGCTGGAAGACAATTAACCAACATCACCTGGCTGATTACAGGTGTCAGAAAAAGCCTGCCTCTGAGACAGGAAGAGAGATTCTTCCTGAGCTCACACGTGAGCTGAGCTGACCCAGGAAGCAGAAAGAGCAGGGAATTCCTTAGTCTCACACGTGACGTGGGGCTGAATCAAGGAAAGACTGCACTGTCTTGAGCTGCAGAGATCGGCACGCTGCCAGCAAGACACAGGGAACAATACTTCTAAACCTGGATCCTGACATTGCCTTATCGCACAAGGGTGTGGACACCAGGAGAACAGAGAAGCCTTCCCCTACAACTACAAGAGTCAGATAAGACTTTTCTTATAAGACTGTTATCTATGTCTATATCCAGTATATAAATGTCTCTATGATTTGGGCTGGCGAATCGCTGGGCTAACCACACAGTTAAAAAGAGCTGGACTGCAAGTGTAGATATACTCCAAAGTGGAGCAGGATTTGTTTGGCTCACTATTTTTCATATGTTTTGCTGTGTTTAAAGCAACAGGAGCAATAAAGCCTTATTTTAATTTCACCTTAAAACAGTCTCCATTGCGTACCTCTGCACATATCCTCTTACACTCAACATAATGCACAAGTAAACTTAATCAAAAACATAGTAAGGAAACATTGGGGAGTGTTATCAGCAGATCCCTTACTGAAACAGATTCATGCAGATGGTCCTCGCTTTGTCTTCAAAAAAGCTAAAACAATAGCAAATTATGTTTCCAAAAGACTTTTTTCATCAACAAATAGTTCACAAAGTAGTCACCTACCAAAGGGTAGCTACAAATGTTTAAAATGTGTCTCATGTAAGCACATGAATCAGGGATCCACATTCCCCTCTTTTGTCACAGGACAACAATTCTCGGTACGGTCATTCATTAATTGTAATACCGCATTCACAGTTTACTTGTTGAACTGTGGATGCGGTAAACAGTATGTTGATCGTACAACTAGAGCATTAAAATCACGAATAAGAGAACATCTTAGATTAATTAGAATAGGTGATCTTGTTCACCCAGTAGCCCAACATTCTACTAATTGTGAATTGGGAAGTTTAAACAACTTTTCCTACATGGGAATTAAACATGTGCCATGTTCCGTGAGAGGTGGTAATAGGTTGGAATTGTTGGACAAGAGAGAATTGTTTTGGATATTCACACTCAATACCAGAATACCTAATGGTCTTAATCATGATTGGGACTTAGGTCCATTCCTGCATTAGTTTGTCCGAATGACAACTTTTTCTCAAAACTCTTTTCCCTAAAAACAATTTCCATGTTTTACCATCCTTAGAGTTGAAATAGCCTTGAATTATGTGTCATTTTACTGGTTAATGAGGACAGGATTACATGTGTCTATGTAATTATTATAAGAATTCATAATTCAAAGTTAATTTCTGTCTTCATCTGGTTTGATACTTCAGGATAGGTCATCTTGTGGTATGTGCCTCTTTATTGAAAAAAATCCACAGTTCAGACACTAATACATATAATACATAATGTCTTACATAAAATATATATATAAAAAAAGGGTCTAATTTGGAAATAAATAAAGGACATTTGAAATTATATATCTGAATGTTAACTACCACTTGGGCAATAAGCATAGTATCACTAGGTGTGGAATTTCTGTTTTAAATATATGCGAAAGGGTTTATTACTTATAAAGTATTATATGTATATATGCATGCAGAATATATTCATTCTGACATACTCTTTGTCCTCCTTGTTGTTGTGGACATAAATCATACATAATCAACACATAAATCAACATAATGTAAATGAGCAGGGTTATTATGAAATATTCAAAGCAAATATAGAATATCATTGGTATGTTTGTGCATTTCCTTTTTGTTATAATTAGTCTGTTTGCTCATAGAAGGATGCGCTTATCTTATTTGTTTTTTAATTATGTGGTTGTTTATAATAGGTTTGTAGTCACTATTTTTAATTTTAATTCCATATATGTTCCTTTTATTATGTAATAGATCATATAGGTTTGTCTTTTCACTGTCCGGGTTTCAATATTTGTTTTTCTGTGTTAGTTTGTCAATATGTTCAATAAAGTTTCATTGCATTTAATCCCTGCTCGAGCGCGCTGACGTCACCGCCCAGGAGTACGCGAATCACTTTCAGGAAGTGAACGGAGCGGTGAATTTGTCGCGAATGACCAGGTATTTAAGAAACTCGGTACGTAGTTTTAATTATACACCTTGAGAAAGAGCGGAAGCTCGAAACGCGTTGGTGGGGGCCCCTGGGCTCCGTTATGTAGTTGTTGCCTGAGTATCCAATAAATCATTTTTTATATGGGCTGCACACTCTCTTTGCCATTATTTTTCTAACGGATGTAAGCTGTGCTCCAAATTTCCTGAGATCAACTTAATGTTGGGGGTAACCTAATTGGACATGGGCCTTTCCATCTGACATCCCTGAGGGGCCCCTCACCCTGGGCCATGGCTCTCTTCTCTATTCTTTGGTAGGCCTTCAAACACAATGGATGTATAGTCAGGAGGTCCGACCATAGTCGCTCCCACCTACGGTCTGACACCATTTTGCTAGCTGCCCAAAGATATTGGGATTGGTCCCAATAATGGCTCCAGTCTTCTCCTTACTTCGGATTTCCAGACATATTAAAGGCAACCACCATCAGTGGTCCTGATACTCCCGTAATCTTCTTTGGGAATTCCAGTTTCACCTCTACATATGCCAAGTATGGATAGCTGGCAACACTGAGACCCCACACGACAAGCCTCTCCATCGGCTATAACGGACGGTGCTTCAGGTGTTTATCGTACTATAGCTTAAAGATAATTAATACTTGGGATCCACTATCCAAAAGGATGTCACATTTCTTCCCCTCTATCTTTGCTTCCACTTGGGGTAAGGAGGCCTTTAGGCAGGTGGGATCGTTCTGGTCTATTAGCAGGGATAGTCTTTGCAAAACCTTGCTTCATGGGGTTCTCAGTATGCTTCTTCACTCAGTCCTTTTTTTTTAGTTTCACTGGTTAGACTCTTAATCACATATTGCAGATTTTCTTGTTTTCTACAATGCTTGGCATAGTGTCCCCTCTGCCACATCTATAGTAGAAGTCAAAGCTAGTGTCCATCAGAGTAGGGGGTCCTCTTGTATTCATCTCCCTTCTGGAGGGTTTTTCTCTCATGGGAGTACTCCTGGGCCTTTCCCCTGTATCGGCCCGAACATCCTCTCTAGGGAATAAGTGCAGTGGGTGGAAGTGCTTGGCCACAGTGGTTGGTAGGAGCAATAGTGGGTGTGGGACAGTGGCCATGAGTGTAGGCTATTTACATGCTTAATTTAGGATGTGAGGTTTGGTTTTGACTTAAAAGGTGAGAAGAGAAGGTGCTTTTAGTATAACGAGTGTGGTGGAGTTCCACAGGTAAGGGGCAGTGAGGGAAAAAGATTTAAGGCGAGAGAGGGAGCAGTAGATGTGAAATGGGTGGAAAGGAGACAGTTATGAGTAGAGCGCAGGAGACGAGCAAGGGCATAACGAGAGATCAAATAACGTGAAGTTTAGGCTATTCTAATGAGGTATAGAACGGCTGTTGTGTTTGCATAAAATTATCTTTGAGGATAGACATTAACCTCAAGGAACTTAATGTTCCTTCTTAATTTATGAAACGCCCGTTATGAGCCCTGACTTAACAAGCAGAGGTACAGAATCTCTCTCTCTCTGCTACAACGGCCCTTACATAACTTCAAAACCCACAGTCCCAACAACAGCAATACAAGAAAGTCTAGGTGGATTCTGGGGCTCAAGAATGTAAATATATTTTAAAATACTGAAAGAGGTAGTCCTGTCCAAACAAAAATGAAAGCTTGATTGTTGGGGATGAATTGATTTATGGGCTTATGATTTGGAGATAGCATTGGTCTTGATAAACTCTCCCTGAGAGTGAACTCCCAGGAAATTTAGATAATGCAGAATAATACTCCTAAACCCTTCATACATATGTATACCAATCCCCCTTAATCTCTCCAATTGAAATCCAGTGTTGAAGGAGAAAAACTCACTTATTTGATGATGTTTCTCTCTGCTGCTTCTGGTGGAAGGGTAGGATCCTCTGGTGTGCGGTCCGCTGATTTGGCACTAAAGTAGGTAGAGTTTGCGTCGCACCACCAAGACAAAAACGAGGTAGAGAGGGTAACTACAAAAATAGTTTATTTGATAATAAAAAGGGGCAAAAATGGGCCAACATGTTTCGTGCTGCATGCGCTTTGTCAAGGACCTTTTATGATCAAATAACCTATTTTTGGAGTTACCCTCTCTACCTCGTTTTTGTCTTGGTGGTGCAACGCAACTTTCTACCTACTTCTTCGCCAACAACAGCAATACCAGGACCCAGAGCTTTACATATATATATATATATACAGAATGGCAGCACACACTGAAAGAAAGGCCTCAGCAGGGGCAAGTTTGGTGCATGGTAAAGGGTAAATAGTTATAGTCTGTAAGGATCCCTAGAGATCCAATATACTGGATCAGCACGAGGGATTATCACATATACGCCCGACATTTCGGTTGGTTCCCTGAAGAAGGCCCCCCCCCTGGGGACCGAAACATCAGACATATGTGGCCATTTCAGACCCAAGAAACCACTTTTATGTGATTATCTCTCATGCTGTGCCGGTATATTGGATCTCTAGGGATCCTCACAGACTAAGTATAACTATATTATATATACTATATATATTATATTGATATATATATATATTATTATATTATATATATACTATATTATATATACTATACTATATTTGCTCCGCCACTCCCCACAGCCGAGAACAGTCAGCTGCTGCCTGCGTTTCGCCCACAAGGTATGTTCCATGTGTTGAAACACTGTGTATAAGACTGAACTGGGCCTTGTTGAATTGATATATAAGTATGTTCCTGATTGTTGAAACCCTGTGTATAAGACTGAATCTGGCCTTGTGTAATTGATATATAAGTATGTTCCTGATGTTGAAACCACTGTGTATAAGACTGCATCTGGCCTTGTTGAATTGATATATAAGTATGTTCGCTGATGTTGAAACCCTGTGTATAAGACTGAATCTGGCCTTGTTGATTGATATAAGTATGTTCCTGATGTTGAAACCCTGTGTATAAGACTGATTCTGCTTGTTGAATTGATATAATTTGTTCTGTGTTGAACCCTTGTATAAGACTGAATCTGGCCTTGTTGATTGATATATAAGTATGTTCCTGATGTTGAAACCCTGTGTATAAGACTGAATTCTGGCCTTGTTGAATTGATATAAGTATGTTCCGGATGTTGAAACCCTGTGTATAAGACTGAATCTGGCCTTGTTTAATTGATATATAATTATGTTCCTGATGTTGAAACCCTGTGTATAACTGAATCTGGCCTTGTTGAATTGATATAGTATGTTCTGATGTTGAAACCCTGTGTATAAGACTGATCTGGCCTGTTGATTGATTAAGTTTTATAGTTTGAATGTAAAAAGGTTTTTTTTTTTTCCTCTTAACTCTGTGCTGTTAATTGACCAAATGGAACAGGCTGACTGATTGGGGAGGGGAGGGGTCATTGAGACTGTTTTAGCTGTTATATAACAAACACCTTTCCTGCAATCTTGCAGGCACTTCAATTGGCATTAGATAGTGAGGCATTTTAAAGTGAGGTTTTTAAGTGATAAAACACAGTACACTACAGTTTGACTAGAGGTGACTGTGACTGGACCTACTGCACACTCTTTACTCAAGACAACAAACGGTAAGCTATTCAGATCACACATGATCCCATGCTTGTTAACCTGCATACTTTAACCTACCCCCCACCCCTTTACAACTCTTCTTCACTCATGCCTCTCCCAAACTGACTGCACAAACACTGAACCCTGAATTGACCTACATTGCAATGCAGCAAAACACTTGACAGGTACAGGCTACACCCCTGCTGTTTAGTCCACACTAGCATTATCTCACTGACGCACTCACTGCTCACGCTCCTTGCACACTGCCTACCTCTGGCATCATAAACCTGCTATGTCTTTAAACTTTTTTCTTTTCCTGGCCTCATGGAGATGTTACTCCCTCTACCACTACAAACTCCTCCCTCCGGCCCAACACCCAACATCACACCATACCCCTGGACTACTCAAAAGCCTTGCACTATCTACTGATGTTGGTGGAAAACTCTAAAACCAGCACACACACACACCTGCTCACCTCTAATGGCAAACACCACAATCTACAACTTCAAACAACTAACCAATTTCTCCTCATACTGTACTCTCTTAGCAGGGATATAACCTAACCAGGTCCTCCCATTTCAGCTCTGTCCCATGCCCCTGAGAATTCCCCTTTAAATTCCAAAAGGGCTATCTGTCGCCCATATAAACATCCGGAGCCTGCTGCCCAAACTGGATAACTAAGGGCATGGTGCCTTATGCATAAACCTCAAGCCATCGTTTCTTACAGAAACATGGCTATCCCTAAAACCCATGATGCACATATTGCCATTCAGGGATGCTCCATTTTTAGGAGAAATAGGTCAAAGAGAGGAGGGGGGGTGTTATTTTATATTGCAGACACCTTAACAATTTACACTGTTAAATTGCCCACCAAGCCCACCTCTTTTGAAAACTCTATTGGCAAAATCTGCCTCCCCTTTTCAAGCCCATCTTACTCGCTGGCATCTACATCTACCGCCCCCCTAAAGCCCTCTACAATCCCTGACTATATCACCACAACCCAATTTCTTGGCTCCATTTCCTCTCTGAATGAAAGAGTGAGCTGCTAGTTCTAGGGGATTTCAACTTCAATGGCCTTGACCCTAAAAACCACAAAATCCAGATACAACTCAAGTCACTTAACCTATCGCAACTCATTTCCCAACCCACACGGATAAACCTGAAATCGCATAACCATTCCTTGCTAGACTGGATTCTCTCCTCAAACCCCAGCAGAATCCAATCCTCTGGCATCCTTCCTGATATTTTCAGTGACCATGCAATAGTGTACTGTGTAAGAAAAATTAAACCGCCCCATTCAAGCCCTAAAGTTCTCCTCACTAGAACATTAAAAAACTTTAACCCACAACAGTTTCTGGATGACCTTACCAACTGCCCATGGCACAGAATCGATTTAATTCCCGACCCCGATTCTGCGCTCGACTATTTCCAATCCGAGTTCTTAAAACTCTGCGATACCCATGCTCCACTACGCAAAATAAGGGTACGGGGGGCCCACCTTCCATGGGTTACACCTGACCTTATAGCACTCTACCAGTTCAGGGATGCCTTGTGGAAAATCTACAAAGTAACTGGCACTGCCAAGGATCTCAATCACTACAGATGCATGCGGAACATGTGCACAAGGCAAACAAGGCATGCAAAAGCACAATATTACTCTGACAATCTCCACCAAAATACATCAAACCCAGCTAACTTCTGGAAGGTTATCAACAATATATTCCAGCTTCCTAACCATCAACAACCCTGTAATATCACTAAGGGGGATATTACTCTGACAAACCCCACTGACATTGCAAATGCATTCAATGATTACTTTGTGGGGTGTGCCACTAACTTATTAGCGAAACGCAGCACAAACCCCAAACATGAATCTCATCCTGGGAGTATCCCTACAGTCCCACCCCCTCCCAACACTGCCCACAATTTTCAATTTAGCCCAGTATCTGAAGAGGAGATTACACAAGCGCTCCTCAAACTAAAACTAAGCAGCCAATGTGGACCCGACTTACTACAATCTAGGTTCCTACGACTTGGTGCCCCAGCCATTGCCAAACCAATTGCGTCCATAGTCAACTCTATCCTGTCTGCAGGCCATATCCCTAAGACCTGGAAAACTGCCAGAGTTGTCCCAATCTTCAAAAGTGGGGACAAAAACACTGTCTCAAACTACAGGCCAATCTCACTTCTCCCAATTCTATCCAAAGTTATGGAAAAATGTGTCCACTCCCAATTAAGTGATTTCTATACCAAGACAAATTTCCCTAGCCAATTCCAGTCTGGGTTTCGTCCCAAACACTCCACCGTAACTACCCTGCTAAAAGTTTGCAATGAAATCCAGTGTGGAATGGAACGGGGACAACTCACTGGCGCAGTATTCCTAGATTTTGCAAAGGCTTTTGACACAGTTGATCATGTTATCCTGCTTAACAAACTCCAGAGCTCTGGAATAGGGAAGCATGCTTTAAACTGGTTTCAGTCCTACCTATCAGGAAGATCGCAACATGTGTCCATCTCAGGCTCTAACTCCAACCCCCTGGATATCACCTGTGGTGTCCCGCAAGGCTCTATTCTGGGGCCCCTACTCTTCTCAGTGTTCATTAATGATCTTCCCACAGCTTGCAAGGAAGCCTCAATACACATGTATGCAGATGACACAATCCTATATGCACACAGCCATAGCCTCTCTGACCTTCAACACATACTTCAGTCTGACTTTTTGAGACTCGAAAACTGGATTTCCCAAAACAAACTGTTTTTAAACACTGACAAGACTGTAACAATGGTATTTGGGACCAAGAATAAATTTGTAAAGCTTCCAGTGACTGAGCTCCTGATTAGAACCAACACTAACACCACCCTAACACCTGTCACTAGTTTTAAGTACCTGGGCTTATGGTTTGACTCCCACTTAACATTCAGGATGCACATTGATACCCTGACAATCAAGACCTATGCCAAACTAGGGGTACTTTACAGGAACAAATCCTCCCTAAGTCTCCTGGTCAGAAAGCGTATTGCACAGCAGATGCTAATGCCAATTATTGACTATGGAGACATAGTATATGGCTCGGCTCCTCAAACCCACCTTAGCAAACTTGACACCCTCTACAATTCAATTTGTCGTTTTGTTCTCCAATGCAACTACAACACACATCACTGCAAAATGCT
Source organism: Ascaphus truei (assembly GCA_036426205.1). Classification (NCBI taxonomy): domain Eukaryota; kingdom Metazoa; phylum Chordata; class Amphibia; order Anura; family Ascaphidae; genus Ascaphus; species Ascaphus truei. Next base: position 11,045 of record WSYH01008465.1, on the reverse strand, counting down.
TAAAGAACTAGATTGGTCATCACTAGAGTCTAGGCGCAAAGTTCACCTTTCCTGTCTCACCCTCAAATACTTTCTGGGCAAGCTACCCAGCTACCTGAACAAGCTCCTCACCCCTACCACATGCAGCACCTATCACCTGAGATCTGACTCCAAAAGACTATTCATGGTCCCAAGGCTCAACAAAGTATCCGGACGTTCCTCCTTCTCCTTCCGTGCACCCCAAAACTGGAACAACCTACCAGAGACTCTCATATCCACAACCAGCTTAAGTTCTTTCAAATCTAAGGCTGTCTCACATTTTAACCTGGTCTGTAACTGTTTCATACGCTCATAATATATATTTTCTTTAACTGTGCATGCAATGTCTTGTATATAATGTATACCCTGTTCATTTATGTACTGTACTTGTAACCATGTATTATTTGTTTTACTCTGTGCCCAGGACATACTTGAAAACGAGAGGTAACTCTCAATGTATTACTTCCTGGTAAAATATTTTATAAATAAATAAAATAAATAATATATACTAAAAGGGGGATCTATAGCTGTTAAAAATTGTGGTGCTCGGTGTAGTACTGAGGTCTGACACTAGATATGCTTCCATATACTCTTCATACACTCTGGGTTTCCTTACCAGCCACCATTTCTGTACATGGTTGGGAATCACTTGGTCCTTTCCCACCAGCATCGGCTCTATCATCGCATTGAAACGTTGTTGAAACCACTCTGTGCTAGTCTTCTCCGGTCTGCAGCGGCCGCACATACACTCCTGAATGGCCAACGTCCTCCCACGCTCGTACTCCGTGACGAAAGAGAGGTAGATCAGGAAGACCACCGCGCAGAGCGCCGGCGCGAGCCAGGCTGTCCTTTTATGTTGGAGAATTCGCCAGCACCCGCGCTTACAATGCATGGTTCGGTATAGAGCAGGGGGTCTCTGTGCGGCCCGTGGTTCCCCGTCAGTCACCAACGATGTTAGCGGTAGCACAAACGCCTTCAAAAACTCACTGCAGACATCTCTTTCCTGCAGTTCATGGCTTTTCTAGAATGGCCGGCATGTAAAATCCCTGATTTTCTGGCTTTTTTATATCCCTTTATTTTAAAAACAATGATACAACAACTTATGTGTGTTTGAAGACACGAACGTCGATTAAAAAAAAAAAAGAAGTCGTCTGAATTAGATGTGTGTCCTTTTTCCTACTCACTGCCGTATGTGTAACGTTGTGTATTTGAAAGCTCATGCTAGGGAAAGCTGAGTGCAGGAGAAGGATGGTAGGGTGGTCTAGAACACGTGGTATTTTGTAGATGGCGATCCAGCTAAAACAGAATAGCCTGATGTAGCAGGGTAGACGGAAAGCGTTGGCTGGAATTTGTACTGTCCCGTACCACAAATATACACAGAGCTAATTACGGATGGCGGATACTATTACTGATATCACTGTGATAAGGAGAGCGTTTGAAAACCTTTGCTATAGAGGATCACAGATTCTCCTCGTATCCTGTCTTGAAGTTATTTGATTTCCCTTGATTTCCTCTGTATATCATTTCTTGGCATTCAAATTGTTGTTTCCAAATGTTGACTGTGCCAGAGTATTCTTTGCAGATAACATGATTTATTCTTTGAAGTATCCTCAGAAATCATATACTTAGTTACTGTCCAGAAAAAGTATTATTTTTCTTAATTTTGTAATAGCCGTTTTCTAGAATATAGCACATTTGTAGAATGTATTGAAAAAAATGGCAAGCAAATACGGAGCTTTTCAGTATATACTGTAAAAAAAAAAAAAAAAAAAAAGGATAAACATCAGGAAGAAAAATGTGTTTTTAAATCCGGTTTCTCAAATTGTGCTGTTTAATGTTTTTTATTTGTAAAATATAGAATATTCCATAGTAGTGATGAACCAGATTCCTTTGTAATCGAGTTTCAGAATCTGCAAGAGACAATTGCAATGGATTCCTGTTTTCTGTTTTCTCTTCGTGTTTTGAATTTGCAGCTGTTATTTTCTTAGCATGTCTGAAAAACAGGTGTGAACAGACAATTAATGCTTAAAGAATATAATCATTAAACCTTGAAGAGATGGATCCCTCCTAGGGGCAAAGTGTACTAATGGCAGTGACATGGTTAAGGGGGTCAGGCCCTCCTAGGGGGCAAATGTAACTAATGACATGACAGTGGTAATAGAGGGGTCAGTCCCTCCTAGGGGCAAAGTGTACTAATGCAATGACTGTTTAAGGGTCAGTCCCTCCTAGTGGCAAGTGTACTAAGGCATGACTGGTTAATGGGTCGTCCCCTCCTATGGGCAAAGTGTACTATGGCCGTTACATGGTTAGGGGTCAATCCTCCTAGGGCAATAGTGTACTAATGGCAGTGACAGGTATTGAGTCAATCCCTATCTAGGGAGCAAGTGTACTAATGGCAGGTCATGTTAGGGGTCAGCCCCTCCTAGGGCAAAGTGTACTAATGGCATGACATGGTTAAGGGGTCAGTCCCTCCTAGGGGCAAAGTGTACTAATTGCATGACATGGTTTAAGGTGGTCCCCCTAGGGGCAAGTGTAACTAATGGCAGTGACTGGTTAAGGGTGTCATTCCTCCTAGGGGCAAAGTGTACTAATGGCAGTTGACATCGGTTAGGGGTCATTCCCTGCCTAGGGCAAATGTACTAATGGCTGTGACATGGTTAAGGGGTCAGTCCCTCCTAGGGGCAAAGTGTCATAATGGCAGTGACATGGTTAAGGGGACAGTCCCTCCTAAGGGCAAATTGTACTAATGGCAGTGACATGGTTAAGGGGCCAATCCCTCCTAGGGGCAAAGTGTACTATTGGCAGTGACATGGTTAAGGAGCCAATCCCTCCTAGGGACAAAGTGTACTAATGGCAGTGACATGGTTAAGGGGTCAGTCCCTCCTAGGGGCAAAGTGTACTAATGGCAGTAACATGGTTAAGGGGTCAGTCCCTCCTAGGGGCAAAGTGTAATAATGGCAGTGACATGGTTAAGGGGTCACAGCTGGGTGATTTGTCTTTTTTTTTTTTTACCCAAATTTGACATCTATAAGTATTTTTAAATTATTGTTTAAAGTCAGTTTGTGAGCACGCTGAGCTGAGACTTAGGAGAGGTTTGATTTCCTCCGGCTGCTCCCTTTAGCCTGATGTCACTGTGTGTTCAACAAGAGTTTGCACGGGCAGAGCCTCTCTCTCCCACTACCCTTATCTTTACTGGCTCTGTGATAAGGACAGGGTGGGCTCAGAAAAGAAAACAGTTGATTGACAAACACTCCCTAATTAAGAGGCCCAGAAGAAATGCAATTGGTAATTAATTGTAAAAAACAATAAAAAAATAGAAGTAACCAAATATTTACTATTAGAACAATTAGGTTTGTTTGAGAAAGTCAATAAGACGGTTAACATCCTTTATCAAAGACGTTTTTGGGAAGCTATGTGAGATTACACTGTTAAATCAATCACTTGTATGTATATCTTTATTTATATAGTGCCACAGTTGTAATTAGCGCCTTACAAGAGAGACAATGCAGGGAATTATAGTACAATAAGTGCAGCAAATAAGATCAGACAATAGGAAACTAAATCCCTGCCCCGCAGAGCTTACAATCTAAGTGGTATGATGGGACCTTTACAGAGACAGCAGGTGAGAGAATAAGTGCAGTAGATGGCAGTGGTTGGTAGGAGTGACTGTGGGTGTGTGACAGTAGCCATGAGTCCAGGCTAATGAAACGCTTCATTTAAGAGGTGAGTTTTAAGCTTGGTCTTAAAGGCGGGGAGAGAAGGTGCTTGGCATATACTGAGTGTGAGGACATTCCACAGGTAAGGGGCAGTGAGGGAAAGGGTTTAAGGTGAGAGCAGTGGAGGTGTTAGGGGTGAGAAGGAGACAGTTATAAGTATAGCGATGGAGATGAGTGGGGGCAGAGCGAGAGATCAGAGCCGTTATGTAGGGAGGAGCAGATGAGGGGAGAGCGTTGAAGGTAAGGAGGAGAACTTTGTGGGTGATCCGAAACATGATCAGAAGCCAGGAGAGGAATGAAGGAGCAGATGAGCAGAGAAAGGGAAATTAATCTAGCATTAGAATTTTTAATAGATTGCAAAGGAGAAAGTTGTGAGGTGGCAGACTTGGCAGACCTGGCAGTATGTTACAGTCATCCAGGCGGGGGAGGATAAGGGCATGCATTAGAGTTTTAGCTGTAGCATGACAGAGGAAAGGGTGGTTGTTAGCAATATTACGGAGGAAGAAGCGACTTAGCCATGCAGTCAATGTGAATGGAGAAGGAAAGGGAGGAGTCAAATGTCACTCTAAGGCCTCGGACATGGTCAAAAAGACCGCACTGAGGCGCGCTGAGCCGCGCTGAGGGGAAACATTATCCCTATCAGCGCGGCTTTAGACGGCGCTTCCGCAGGCATGCGAAGGCGTGTGGAAATGCAGGAGACAGGCAAGTTTAAATTTTGCCGCTCATGCAAGTGCAGGGCCGGTCACGTGACTGCCAGAAGCCAATGGCAGTCCGTGACGTCGGCGCCGTGTCTTGGCGCGCTAGCCCCGCCTTTCGATCCGCCTCTCGAAAGCCTCCCACCCGGCACACAAGCGCGCTCGCTGACGCTCATGCAGGGACTGAAAAAATCTCCTGCTTGAGCAGGAGAGCATGAGCGTCAGCGCTGCCCAGCGCCGCTCCCTGCACTATGTCCCAGGCCTAAGGCTGCGATTATAATGAGCGCGACGGTGTGTGCGATTTAGTGCGCAGTACGAACAAAGTGTTGCAGCTCTATTGGGCTGGCTATAGTGCCCGCGAGCGAGTGCGTGATGAAAAGCAACCGTGCGGCCGATTTTTCAAAAGACAATTAATTTTGAACTTGCATGCGACGTCCGCGTCACGTGAGCGGTTCAGCCAATGAGGGAGAACCAGCCTGGAGACTTGTCCGCCACACCTCCCCATCACCTCCATCTAAGTGCACCCATCGCTCGGGCGTCAGGTGCACGCGACGCCATGCGCTCCGTTGCTCATGCGCCTACTATAATCTCCGTTTTAGGCAACATACTTTGGCGACAGGATAGATTGTAGAACCGTTTACGGTGATGGAAAAATTGGATATTGGACCCGGTTTAGGGGGAAATGAGAAACTCAGTTTTAGCCATATTAAGTTGAGGGCGGCAGAGTGCCATCCACGAGGCTATACAGGCAATCAGAGACTCGGGACAGGATTGCAGCCCCTCGCCCCTTCTATTCTAAAAAGTGAGGAATGGGATAATTTATCAACAATATATCAACTTCTATTCAATTACAGCAGCAATCCTGCCACAAATAGATTTATTTTTTAAGCTACCAGAACCATGGTCCCCCGACATCTGGGAACCACCCCCCCCCCCCCCACCCCCACCCCCACCCCCCATTCCCAAGATATCTGTAGTTTTTTTTGTTGTCAAAACCGGAAATTAAAACGGTAAGAATCTCGGGAGCTGGGGGGTCGCCAGAACTAAATATAACTGGGCTCAGCACCGTACTGTAGGAACCACCAACGGATCAAGTTTGGTGAAAAAAATCACTACGAGGAATGGAGAGGATTGCTTCTTTAAAATACCAGAACCTACAGGGTTAACTATTTCCCAAAACAGGATTTCTTCCAGTGACAAAAACAAGAGCGGAAATGTTTCCGGAGCGATCATATTCAGATACGTTAATATAAAGGACTAGACACAAAGTAAGTTATGGTGAGTACAAAAATGACAAAAACCCTCCACCCTACAGTGTACAGCAAATAAAAACACCACGTTGTGAGCATGCAAATGAGTACTTAGTGTGTCACTGAGGTGATGGGGGGCCAGGATGAGGTGAGATGATGGGGGGGAGGGGGAGAGGTGGGGGTATATTTTATATGTATTGGGGAGTTAGGGAGGTGGGGGTATTTTTTAAATGTATTGGGGATGTGGGTGTATATTTTATAATGTATTGGGGAGGTGGGGGTATATTTTATAATGTATTGGGGAGGTGGGGGTATATTTTAAATGTATTGGGGAGGCGGGGGTATATTTTATAATGTATTGGGAACGTGGGGGTATATTTTATAATGTATTGGGAAAGTGGGGGTATATTTTATAATATATTGGGGAGGTGGGGGTATATTTTATAATGTATTGGGGAGGTGGGTGTATATTTTATAATGTTTAGGGGAGGTGGGGTTATATTTTATAATGTATTCAGGGGGCGTGGGTGTATTTTTTATATGTATTCGGGGGCGTGGGGGTATTTTTTATATGTATTCGGGGGGCGTGGGGGTATTTTTTATATGTTTTTGGTGGGCATGGGGATATTTTGTATATGTATTCGGGGGGCGTGGGGGTCCAGTATTGTGTCCAGTATTTTTGGACAAGTCACCTGGTGATGTGACAATGGCTGTGTGTAACATCAAAGTGTCACATTGAAAGTGTCTGGAGTTAATTTTGGAGTTGAAATTAAAGGTGAAGATTAGAAGAAGATCTGGACTCTGCACAACAACAACAGCACTGCAGCTGTGAGAATTTAACTTTCTAAATGCTGTGATTATTTGAAATCTTCCTATTCTCCTGTAGCCCTGTAAGAGACGTGTTCAGAGGTACGCAATGGAGACCGTTTAAAGTGAAACTAAAATTAGGCTTTATTGCACCTGTCCCTTTAACATAGCAAAAAGAAAACCTGCTCCACTTTGGAGAATATCTACACATGTAGTCCAGCCCTCTCTAACTGGGTGGTTAGCTAAGTTAATTACCAGCCCCAAATACTGTATATATATGTAACGGGTATTCCCCCTACCCCAATCGCAGATAGAGTGCATGTGAGGGGGTACCTATATGTTACCAGGTGTGGTGCGTATACTTTCAGGTTCACAGGAGGCCTGAGCCTCCGCTGATGGGAACCTGGGGTGAATCCTCTGAAACGATCTTCCTTACAGCGCCTCCACCTATGTAGGATTCTAGGAATGTAGAATGTACCCCACACAGGACCCACATATATTAATCACATACACCAAAGGTATATATAACTCAGGTTTACTATATGCAGATAACATCACACAATACACATGCATCAACCTCAATGTCACCTTCTGACACTACTTCCCAGGGGTGATAACCCCACACCGTGTCCACAGTCCCCAATGTCATCCACTCCCACTTAGGAGTATATACCCTGGGCCCACCACCGTGTACCCCCACACCGTGTCCACAGTATACCCTTGTCCCATGGTCAGCGCTGCCACTATGTGTGAGTACTCTGTTGGTGCACTTATAATGATACCTGCCCAGTGCGATGGCACCTGGGCTTTAAAAGAGCTTCTCAATGGGTCAGCCGATCTCCTGCACGACGTCCTGGTTTCCCCCACCGCGGGGATCCGTCAGGGCAATCCCACCCTGGAGATAGTCCTGCTCTCTCAATGAAGTAGGCTTGAGCCCAAGCCTCTTTTCGGGAAGCGCAGCGTCCGCTGTGTCCTTGTAGAGGGAGAAAGGGGGTGGCCCGGTATTAAAGGGGTTGCACCCCATATGGCCATCCCCAGACCTCACCAAAGAGACAAGGGTTTAACTGGACTGCGGTCCAGGGATGAGGTTTGCACCTTGTTGTACCTTGAAAATGTATGTTCCCCTGTTCCCATGTTTCATTATAAGCATGTATTTTAATGTTTTAAAGTGCATTTCTGTATCTCCAGTTCTGGAGGTCGCAGAGAGTTCATATTTGGCCAATATGTGGAGTCACTGTAGGCATTAAAAACTGGCAAAGGTCGACCCACTGAGCCCACCAGAATGGAACTTATTAATATGTGTAGATATTAAAGTGTATATGTATTTTATTTTGGATCTGTTCTGAAAATGCAGACGCCATTTGCTAGGCCAATAGGTCATGAAGGGCAGACGGCTGAGTAGCCTAAGCACGGTGATAAAAAGTTAACTGCCTTGATTGTTACCCAATGTCTAGGGATTAAGTATTAATCAATCAACAAAACTCTGCCAGTCTAATTGTTACCTGAGGGCATGGGTTAGTCTGTTAGTCTGTGTCTCCACATTAGAGAGTGGATACAGATAATTGTTAACCAATAGGCTGTGTTCAATGTTAAGAATAGGGTTGCACAGGTATATAAACTGTGTCAACCCTACAGTTTTTAGTTGTGCTTCTGATACCATCTTGAATGTCACTGGATTGCTGGAGTTGTGCTTCTGATTCCATCTTGAATGTCACTGGACTGCTGGAGAATTGCTAGTGGATACTTCTCCATCCCCCAACCCTAAGTAAGTGTTACCGTCTTGTCTGTTAATTGTACTATATTGCTGTGTTCACCTTATTTAAGGAATAAATGATATTTTATTATATCTAAGCCTCGTTCAGTTCAACCCAGATATTTGGTGTTCATTATATCTTGTCATAAGCTACCGTGACAGTCCCTAACTGCCAATATCACTAATGGGGCAGGATACCTAATCTAGGGCCTGTCCCTGAAGCACAACAAGCTAAACTGGGTGACTCAGGACCTCACTGGGGCCTAGGGGGCTGCTGGCCTAATGCAGCAGGTCACAGACCCCTGCGCTCACCTCCTACCCCTAGCTCTTCCTGGTCTTGACTGCCCTAGCGTGGGCTGAGCGCGCGAAAAGTATCAATCCCTGGAAGCAGGGGATGGCTGCAGTCCTATTGTCTCCCTGGCGTCATGGGTCTCCTTGTCCCTGTGCATGTGGGGGTTGTAGTCCAGCACTCTCCCTATCTGCCTGCCGTGGTCGCGCTGCTCCTGCGCAACATGTAATGGCCGCCGGAGCTCCAACTGCGCATGCGCGAACTTGCGCAAGATGGCGCCGCCATGCACGGCCACCGCCGGTCCCCACACAACTCCCAGCACCCGCCGGACACCGCCGCCGCTCCTAGGGATGGGCACACAGCGCGTACATGCGCCCGCACCCGGCCGCAGTAGACCCGGAGGTGAGCACCGGGGGGGGGGGGGGGGGTCAGACACACAGGGGAACCTGGCTACATCCTCCCCCTGGTAGAAATCCCCAACTACCTCGCTTGGGACAACATAACATGAGTTATATAATAAAAATGCATTAACATATATACAACTTATCACGTCATATCAGCTCTAGATGAGATTGTACATTTCATTGAACATTAGAATGATGGACTAAACTCTACTGCAAGCCCACTGCTGAGCCTCATAATGGGGTGCCCCAATTTGGACATAGGTTACCCGGTTTGGAGGGTACCTTACTCTTTGGCTCCTACGGAGCTGTTCTTCAGCCACTCCCTCTGGGGGGTAATAGGTACAGTCCTGAGGCTCAGCCTCTTCCCTTGAGGGGAAAAATGTCTCTGAATAGTCTCTGTTTGGCTCAAAGCACGTGCTCTGTGGATCCAAAGGCTGGTCTGCCGGAGCCACCTTAGTAGGCATTGGCCTACGGGGCCCTTTACCCGTAGCTTCTCCGGGAGATGCTCCTTCAGTGGAATAGTCCCTTTGAGAGGGTCCTTCCATAGGATCTTCAGGAGTTTCAGAGTGGGTATAATTGTTTACCGTCTCTTGACCAATCTCTGAGGGATTAGCCTCCCCGTTCAGTGGGGTGGCCAGTATTTCGGCTTTCTCGTCTCCCACTTGTGGGATGGGGAGGAGATGATTACGATGCCAGACCTTTACCCGGCCTTCGGTGTCTTTGATGCGATAAACCGGGAGGCCAGGCATCTGCGACTCTACCTCATATACACCATCTAGCCATCGGTCAGCCAATTTATGTTTTCCGGGGTCTCCCAGATTACGAAGCAACACAGCGTCCCCAGGATGAAGCTCCCGTTGTTTGACTATATGGTCATATCGTCTTTTATTGTCCGCATTCAGCGTAGCTGTAGACTTCTCAGCCTGTTGGTAAGCCTGTTGCAAATTGTCCTTAAGTCTTTGCACATATTTGAAATAGGTAGCATTGTGTATCCCATCCGTTGAAACTCGAAGACGTACATCTACTGGCAGTCTCGCCTCTCGTCCAAACATAAGTAAGTATGGGGAGAATCCAGTTGACTCATGGTGGGTACAGTTGTATGCGTGGACCAGAGCCTCCACTTGTCAACTCCATTCAGTCTTCTGAGCACCCTTTAGGGTTCCGAGCATGTCCAATAAGGTCCTATTAAATCATTCTGGCAAAGCGTCTCCTTCGGGATGGTACGGAGTCGTCAGCGATTTAGTGATGTCCAGCAGCTTGAGCAATTCCCGGATCAAAGTGCTCTCAAAGTCTCGACCTTGGTCTGAGTGAAGCCGGTTTGGAAGGCCATAGTGAACAAAATACTTCTCCCATAGTACTTTTGCTACAGTGATGGCTTTCTGGTCTTTAGTGGGGAAGGCCCGAGCATACCGGGTATAATGATCCGTAATGACCAGCACGTTACATATTCCTCGAGTATCGGGCTCGATGAACAGAAAGTCCATACACACCAGGTCCATTGGGCCAGAACTCTTCAGATGGCCCATGGGCGCTGCTTTGGTAGGCAGGGTCTTTCGTTGTATACACCGGGAACAACGGCGGCAGTGTTGTTCCACCGCTTCTCGCATCTTGGGCCAGAAAAAGTGGTCTCTGACCAATCCAAAGGTCTTCTCTACCCCGAGATGTCCATGTTCATCATGTAGAGACTTCAATACCGTATATCTTAAGTTCTGAGGTAAGACCAATTGTCGCCTATCAGGGTGGTTGTGAAATTGTACTACCCGATAGAGCAAGCAGTTGTCAATTTCAAACTTGTCCACCTCACGCATTAGCGAAGCTATCAGGTCTCTGGGAGCGCGTTTCTTTCTATGAACCGCTTGCCGAATGATGCTGATTACCGGATCCCTCACTTGGTAGTCCACCAGGTCCTTCCATCGTATTACCTTGTCTTGGGTTATATTCATCCCCTTTGGATCACAATAGGCGGCTGGGATACAGCTGGGTTGAAAATCTGCAGGAAGGGTCCTGTAGAAAAAATGAATAAAGGGCACAACTCCGTTCTAAAACTGAGGGTGGTTTATTGAATGAGTGCACAGGGACAGAAACACAGCCCACACACCGACATGTTTCGTCC
>WSYH01008464.1:0-29037 GCA_036426205.1 Ascaphus truei | reverse complement strand
GTAACCTTTGTTGACACCTCTAGCAAGAAAATACATTCCACACCGGGGAAGGAACAGGAGGAACAGCAAGATAACATTCCCAAGAAGAGACACTCTGTTTTTAAGTATACCTTTGGCTTCAATCATTGTAAAATCGCTGGAAGAAGAGATAAGTGTATCTCAAAAGATCGCAAAAATAAAAGCATTTCGTTAGCCACCACAGACGGTATCACTATTTGTTTATTTTTTTTTTGGATATTGTATATATATATAATATATAATATATATGTATATGTATATTAGTGGAAGGGATCGGGAAACACACTAACCATACTGCTGGAGAGGTGCAGCTATCAGAGTACATAGAAGGTTACTGACAAAAAATAACAAGAGACAGGGACACAAAATATGCAAAAACATTATTTGACATTTGTTTGCTTTTATGGTGTGCATCCCATATATATATTATATATATATATATATATATATATAGATATATAGATATATACTATATATATATATATATAATATATATATAATATATCCAGTATATATCACAGTAGATATATATATATATAAATATATATATGTATATAGATATATATATAGTATATATATTAATTGTATCTGGTATATATAATTGTATTATTTATATAGCGCTGGCAATGTGCATAGGCAAGTACAAAATGTACATTAGAATACAGGGAATTAGGACAAGACATAAAAATATATATCGTATACAAGGTAGTTAATTTTGAATGGGACCAAGAAGTCAGTGAGTACATGTTACTGTACACCACGGGCTGGAATATCAAGAGAGAGATCACTAAAGGGCAAAGTGAGCGAATTCAAATTGCAGTGTTGTGATGGGCGAGCCACGGGGTCATTTCATCAATGCCATGCTGCAAAATGGGGAGATAAAAAGGTCATCCAAGTCTTTACATGAACACAGTGGTACCAAATTGAGAACAGGTGGGGAGGATTTGCCCTTTTCGTCCCAACTGTACTTGCTTTCGTGCACTATATGGATTTCGTTAATGCTATTTGACTCTATAAGGGGGCTGCAATTTTAATGAGCTTTATTCTTCTAGGGAAGGATATTAACATCTGTATCGCGCAATCTATATTGGCATTGTGAGATCTTCCGGCAGTGCAGGACGTTGAGAAATGAGCAAACGCCATGGAAAATAGAAGAGCACAAAGCCCGTAGGTAATATTAATACGTAATCCTAATGTAATCTCTGCCTTGTTACTTATGGGATATTACACCCATGAGGTTAGCGGTTCTTTGATTTTATTTCTATAGTATTTTGGAGGATGGGGCTACATCCTCTGCGGAAGATAAGCCGCCATCCTCGGGAATGGACTGTCTCTTTTGGACTCGGGACTAGATAGGTATATCCACTTTCTTTGTGTTTAGGATATCTTTTTCTGCCTATTTTGATTCTGCGTTTTTGAGACATTATGAATTAATTAGTTGTTATTTATGTTGGTTGTGGCCTGGGATCTATGGACTGTACATTTTCAGTGTTATATGTGTGGTATTTAGCCTTTTTCCCCCCACTGCATTAGCCGTGGGTGATATTCAGAGTGTCTAGAACAGGGGGCTCAACCAGTCATCAAGGCCATAACAGGTAATGTTTTCAGGATGATCCCTGGCTTCATCACAGGTGGATCAAATCGGTCCTGTTTCATCACAGGGAGCTCAATCGGTCCCTGCTTCATCCAGGTGGCTCAATTGGTCCTCGGCTTCAGCAACAAGGTGGCGCAATCAGTATTCAAACTTAGCCAACCATTGAGCCACATGTGCTGGAAGCCAGGGATATCCTGAAAACTGATCTGTTAGCAACTCTGAAGGAGTCTGGAGTTGGCCAGCCTGCTCAGAATGATCAATGACTTGGTAGCCAGATTTCACTAACTCCACAGAGAGAAAAAAAATTAATGCAAAACATTTCGCGGGTCCCTGCCATTTCCCTTTGCATGCCTCTGATAAAACCCCTCTTAACAATGCTTTAATGACTTGGTTCCAGACGGCCAACCCTGTGCTGGTTTACAATGCACTGAGGCTTCTGGACGAGGACAGGTTAAACTGAATCTTCTGCCCTCACGCAGCTTGCCTGGAAGATAATTCTGTTATTTTGTACCGACACTAATCGCAGCTATAACCTGGCAGTCTGCCAGAGCCGCGGGAGCTGCTTGAAAGGGGGGGAAAACTCAAATCCAAAACATAATATCTTTTCCCTAGGATCTGTGGCCGCTTTCATACTGTTGTTTAGTTTCACTTTGGTCAAATAGAAAGGATTAGGTTGTTTCCAGTTTCTATCTGTTCTGATTCAGTTTCAAATAAGTCAACTCTCTTTTTTAAAGCCCTTTGCGCAAGAGCAATGTATAGATAGAACATTTTGGGGCTTTGTAAGTGAAGCAAGGGAATTTCTCCTGCGCAGAGTTGTCCACTTACATGACCACATTGGGATGTACGGGTGGTCAGTGGTAAAGGCACTTACTCTGCAAACAAGGACCTGGGGGGGGTATTCTAGATTGTCCAAATCAAACCCCCATTGATCCAATATCATAATGATCCCCCACTGACTTTAAAGCGGGGGGGGGGGGACTGTTCAAATCTTGGTGTCAGCTCCATGTAACCTGGGGCAAGTGGACTTTATCTCCATCGTGCCTCAGGCACAAGATTATGTAAGCCATGGGCATGGGTTTATTGTGCCCTCAAAATCTTTGTACCAGCCTTTGCAGTACATGTTATCCCAGAAATTTTCAGTGGACAATGCAATAGGTACGTGTAAGAAAATAGACCACCCCAATCAAGCCCTAAAGTTCTCCTCCACTATAATATTTAGAACGTGTAACCCACAACAGTTTCTGGCTTGTCTTGGTACAGAATCGACTGGTAACGACCTGAACCCCGATTCTGCCTTGTTTAAATTTCCAACAGAGGTCTTAAAGCTACGTGATATCATGCTCCGCTACCCAAAATAAGAGTACGGGGGGCCACCTTCCATGGGTTACAACCAAGATACGGCGAATTTACCCTTTAGGGATGCCTTGTAGAAAAGTACAAAGTAAATGGCACTACCCAGAGCTTAATAATACGATGCACGCGGAACAGTGCCACAAGGCCAAGCAAGAAATGCAAAAAATGCTCAATATTACTCGGACAATCTTCAACAGAAATACATCAAATCCAGCCAACTTCTGGAAGGTTATAAACACTATATTCCAGCCCCTTCTAGCCATCAACAACAAGTAATCAATAAGGCGATATCCCTCTGAAAACTCACTGACATTGCCCAAATGTATTCAATGATGACATTGTGGGGTGTGTACTCCTAGTATCAAAGCGCAACCCCCGCCGCCCCCCCCCAGCCCCCGCCCCACAACCCCCCCGCCCCCGGCCCCCCTCCCCCGTGAACTACAAACATGAAGCTCATGGGATCTGAAGGCAAATATAGGATAAACGATCTGTCGTCAAAATGGTAGCAATAGTGAAGTTGAGGACGTAGTCTCTTTTCAACTCATCTACTATGTACCTGTGACAGTCATTATAGCCCACCCTCTCCAAAAACTGCGCACAATTTCAATTGTCCCAGTAACGAAGGGAGATTACACAAAGCGCTCCTCAAAATTAAACCTAAGCAGCAATGTGGACCTGACCTCCTGCTATAAAATTCTACGGACTCGGTGCCCAGCATGCCCAAACTACTTGCCTTCCATAATCAAACTGCTATTTTTTCTATGGGCCATATCTCAAAGGACCTTAAAAACGGCCAGAGTTTGCCCAACCTTCAAACGTGGGGACAAACTACAGGCCATTCTTATTTCTACAAGACTGCATAAAGAGTCCGCCTGGAGGAGTTGTTTGGCGCCAGGAGAACTTTCTTTAGTGCTAAGTACTTTTTGTATGTTGGTTTTTGGGAGAAGACACTTACAGACCCCTTCTATCACACTAGGGATTCTGCTTCTTAGCAGGTGGACTGGTCTCTGGGTATCATGAGCCAGGGTTATAATTACACCCCCAGCTGATATACCCGGCGTTGCAAGGGATGTTAATTTTCCCGCTTACCCTCTGTTCGCTCACCTGTCTCTCTCCGCGCCCCTGATGCTCCGCTCCCCCTCTATCTCTCTCCTCCCATTTACCTCTCTCTCTCCCCATTCCCCTCTATTACCCCCTCCTTTCTCCCCTTTCACCAGCGGGTCTCTCCCCTCTCTCTAGGAGTGTATATAATATATTATATATATCCCCTCTCTGTGTATATAAGATATGTATTCCCCTCTCCTATGAGTGTATATAATATATATATATCCCCTCTCTGTGTATAGATATAGGTATCGTCCCCTCTCTCGTGTGTGTATATAAGATAGTATATCCCTCTTGGGTTAATAATATAGGTACTCTCCCCTCTGTGTGTATAATTATGTATCTCCTCTCTCTCTGTGTGGTATATAATAGATGTACTCCCTCTCTCTGTGTTGTATATAATCTATGTATCTCCGCTCTCTGTGTGGGTATATAATAATGTATCTCCGCTCTGTGTGTGTATAAATATAGTATCGACCTCTCTCTTGTGACTGTATATAATATATGTATCTCACCTCACTCTGGTGTATCTAATATATTATCCCCATCCGTATGTGTGTATATAGATTCTCCCCTCTCTCTGGGTGTAATAAATCTGCTTTTTTTTATATCTCCCTCTCTCTGTTGTGTATATAATATATGTCTCTCCCTCTCTCTGTGTGTATTATAAATACAGTATGTATTCTCCCCTCTCTCTATGTGGGTAATAATCTTATGTATCTTCCCCTCTCTATGGTGTATATAATGACATCACCCTGGCCTTGCACTCACGGAGACCGCGCGAGCCAATGAGAGCCAAGGTCCGCCAGGTAGTCAGCCAATGAGAGCCAATGACAGCCCATGAGAGCACGCAACCCAACCCACAGACAAAAAAGATTTTGAGTTTTAATTATATAGATTAGCGATTCATGTTTCAGTATTTTGCGCAGTGTTTGCACTCTTTTTCTTTGCATCTCCTAATACTATCCAAAAGTCAGGGGGAAAAAGAAAATGTGTCCACTTCAACGTAAGCAATTCCTATACCAAGACCAAATTTCTTAATTCGTCAGGTCCAATCTGGCTTTGTCCAAAACACCCACGTAACTACCCTCCTAAAAGTTGCAATGAGCCCCAGGTGTGGAATGGAAACTGCGACCCTTGCTGGTGAAATATTCTAGATCTTGCAAAGGGCTTTTTAAACTGTGATCCGTCATGCTTGTTAAACAAGTCCAGTGCTTCTGGATAGGGGAACACGCTTTAAAAATAGTTTCACTATAGGTATCAGGTAGATCCCAATAGGTGGGCCTCTCTCAGGCTCAACTCCAAACATCGGAGTCACCTGGGGGGGCTCCCACAAGTCTTGTTCTGGGGCCCCACGACGTTCAGTCTTTATCTTCCACCGTTGTAAAGTCACATCAATGCAAATGTCTGAGATGACACCACTTTATCTGCACACGGCCTAGCCTCTCTGCATTTAGGACAAGTACTTCAATCCTGATTTTTAAAAAAACGTGAAAAACTGGATTTCCCCCCACCAAAAAATTGCTTTTAAAAACTGCCAAAACTGCAACAATAGTATTTAGGACTAGAGGCTACATTCTAAAGCTACCAATGACAGATCAGGACAAAACTCTAAAACCCTTCTAGCCCATGGTCCCACTAGTTTTTGTTTCATTCTTGGGCATTGGTCTGACTCCCATTAATATAGGGGGTGGCATATTGATACTCTGAATCCACACCTATGCCAAACTAGGGTACTTTAGGGAACAATCCTACAAGGCCTGTGGTCAGGAAAGGCGATCGACAGCAGTGCTAATGCCAATTATAGACTATGGGGAATAGTATACGGGTACACCTTAACAAAATAGACACCATCGACAACTCAAATGCCGCTTGTCCTTCAATGTAACTACCACACACATCACTGCCGAAATGCTCAAAGAACTAATAGTCATCCACTGACGTCAAGGCGTTAAAGTTCATCTCTCTGTCTTGCTTCAAATACTTTCTGGGCAAGATAACCAGTATATTGCAAAGCTCCTAACCCCTTCACATGCAGACTTATCATCTGCGATCTGACGCCAAAAAGGCACTGTCATGTCCCAAGGTTCCGCAAGTATCAGGCTGCTCTACTCTGACCGGGCACCTCACACCTGGGAACAATCTACGGAGACTCTCACAGCCGGCCACCAGTATAGTTCTTCAAAACTACAGCTTTGTCTCATATTTTAATCGGTCTGTTGACCGACCATGTGATGATTAATTGTTATCTAACGGTGCCCAGGGACATACTTCAAAAAACGAGGTAAATCTCCGTTGCACTACTTCCTGGTAAAACATAAATAATATAGAAAAAATAATAATAGTTTAATTGTATAAGGTGAGATTTATGGATTTTGGGAGGGAAAAAGAAATCTTAATGGAAATGCCATAACTTTTGTTTTCTTTGCATTTATAGATGTAATTAAAATGATAATTGTATGTTTATACAATACTAGCTAAAGCCCCCCCCCCCCATCGGGTGCTCCGTCTCCTACACCCCAGGCCAACAATCGCGTGAGGGAAGTGCGCGTGGACGTCACACACTCCGATGCGCGCCTTACTATGTTGACGCCTAAGGCTAGGCTCTACACCCCCGCTGCTTGCCAAGAGTGCGAGCCTACCTTGCCCGCGTGATTGGAGCAGAAGTGATCCCGATTCATAGTGCTGCCAGCGATTTGGCGGGGCCGTCGTCACAAAGTCTTTGGCACTCATTGGCTGAACCAGCTCAACGTGACACTAAGTCACCGAATGCAGCCTGAAAAGACAAATTGTCTGACCCAAAATGCAGAGCAGGCGTCGACGTGCTACATCGCCGCCAGGAGCGGCAGGCACTTGGCTAACGGCAGTAGCCAACCATGGCCCGAGTGGCAGACCGTGCGCGCGCACGCACGTAGCCAAGCCGCCACCATCAACTCGCCTAACAGAAATCAGTGAGAGATGACCTGCCGGCTTTTCTTCTTTGTGCAACTGCAATTCTCTCAAGTGAGACCTCATGGGCTTCTGTCATGTGGGACGGGTCTCGACGGTTCACAAAGCATTAGGTTTTATGCTTTTTTTGTTGCTAAATCCTCCCAGTTCAAAACGGGGCTGGTTTGCAGAATGACATTTTGATACACAAGCCCGCTCTTTGGTAAATATTTTGCACGCTGCATGTCAAGAGGTAAAAGAATAACAGTCCAGAAGGAGTAAACAAAGGGGGAAAACAAGCTGTTCAAAATGAATACTGATTCTGTGAGCATCATTGTTAAGGCCGTGCCATGCTGCTGCGCTGTGCGCGCACCCTGAGCGCCGTGAGTCACGCTTGCATGTAGGCTGGGGGCGATTCTTTGAACCCGTTGGTTTAGACGCGACAGGGAGGCGGGTTGGGGGGCGTTTGGGGGAGTGGCCACATGGGCGAACCGCTAAAGTGATCCGGCGTCGAGAGGCAAAGTCAAAAAAAGTCCGTCTCCGCAAAGCAGCTCTCCGGCTAACGCTCGCGGTGACTGCGGCGCGACTACACACGATCAAATACCCCTAATGTGATTTCATCGCGCAGCTCTCTCACGAGCGGCTAAGACAGGGGGGCTCAATTACCAGTCCTCAAGCCCAACCCCCCCCAACAGGTCAGGGTTCGGATATTCCCAGGCTTCAGCCACAGGTGCTCAATCAGAGGGTTGATTAAACCCACATGTGCCTGAAGCAGGGAAGGATTGAGCCACTGTGATGAAGCAGGGATATCCTGAAAACAGGATCCTGTTGGAGAGGTGAGGATGGAGATGAGAACAACGGCTTAAGACAACGTACAATGTCCATTACCTAAAGAAAGTAGCTGGCATCTTTGTTTTGGGTTATGTAGATTGTATGTGTAGTATTTTAGAAAAGATAGAACTGCGGGGATCTTCACGGATCTAGAAACATCCCCAGCTGTTATTCAGTTGATGTGTGGGATGCCTCTTAAGAGATGACAACTTAACACACCCAATGATATTTAACGAGATCTCCAACAATGTGCAGGGCATCAACGGGATCATTTCGCTACATTGATGTCCGCTAAAGCTCACACTGGACACTCCCTATCGGCCGTGGTGGGTGTAATAATGCAAAGGCCAGGTGAGCAATCTGGCTCCGGGACCACAGGTTACTGCCTATTCAGGCGAATGGTTTCTAGTGCCACCATAGATAGGGCTGTTATATAGTGTGTGCGGCCGTGCACGCCACAAAGTTTTTGTAAGTATTACTGTGCGGACTGTTATGTGGATGTAGTATGTGTATGTAGGTGTATGTGTATGTGGGTATGTAGGTAGGTATGATCTATGTGTGTGTTTTAAAAATAAAATAAATAAATCTGTAATAATTTTTTCAATAACGGTTTATACACCCAACACACACAACTTAACTTTCTGCGGCGGTTTGGGTAGCGGCCGCGAATTCTGAAAGGTATGTCAGGCGGCAACTATAAATGCCGCACACGCAGGCGCAGCAAGCAGGCACTATATTAACAGGCCATATAACTGTTCTGGAATAGCACCACTTTAGTAGACTGTGGCACACAAAAAAAAAAGGATTTGCCACTAACTGCAAAAACAGCACGTTTTCAATGATGGACGTTCCCAAATTCATTTAATGAATGTCCAGTTCGAAAAATGAGAACCGTGGGCTGCCGAATGCTGCCAGTCTGCCAGATTCCACAGTGCATTAAAACATGCACATGCACCTCTCATCTCTGCTATAGCAGTGTTATTGATTGAATCCAGCCCATGCGCACTGAACTCAACAATTCTCTTCAAAAGCATTTACAGCTCGTGTCGCCCAGAATAGCCACCTTTACGTTTTACAAACATTCATGCCAAGGACTGAGGGAGTGGGCGAGAAATGGGAGCTCTTCTGACTAACGTCCTAAGATATGTTGATCTGCTGCTAGGAAAGAGCAAGTAATACAAACGTTCAAACAAAAACTATCCAAGGCAAGAAAGAAAATAGCCCCTGTAGATCAGCACTCAAAGGTATTTGGGTTGTCTTTACTGTATGATTGTATGTAGCCGGGACCCGCTTTTTGCCACCAGTGTGTTGGGGGTGTGGGAGATGCTACACCTAGGGAACGCTCCGATAAAGTAGGTCCGCGTGGAGGAGGAGGAAGCGCCATGTTAGGTTGGAACCAGCGCAGAATTGGCTTAACCGGAGGTGCCGCATGCGCAAGACGAGGTGAGCAAAGCCCGCGAACCAAGGTGAGCCAAAGCCGCGAAGGAGGAGAGCTCGGATAAGAGGGGAAGTTAGGGAAAACTAAGGGTCCAGCAGACCCGGCGGGTAACCGTGGGACGAGCGAGGACATCAGGTACGAGGGAATAGGGAGGAAAACGGAAGTGGTTTGCTGCGCCACGTTTGGGTTAGAGCTTGCTGGAGGGGAAGGAGACGAGCCCGGTGTAGGGAGGCAGTCAGACAGTCAGCTCCCTACCCAGGCCGTATGCCCCAGGCCCAAGTTAGGCCCTGAGGCCCCGTAGTGTGAAGCGGAGCTAGGGATGGCCATAGACAGGTTCCGGATCCCCATTACGTGCAATTCACCATCAGGACATGTAAGCCAGCAGGAGCCTGGGCTCAGGCCCCGCTATCAAGTTGCAGGGTGTCTGGGTGGGACGCCTGGACACCTACGGTGACATCAGCTACGACCACGCGATCCTTTGTGAAGATTGTTGCAGAAGAAACGGGTACTGGAGTTGCCCGGCAGGTAAACTTCAAGTGCACCAACGGTACCATCTTCATTCAGGGCACGGTGGCTGCGCAGTCAATACTGATACATTCACTGTCTCACTTGAGGGGGGGGGACTTATTCAAGAGGGAACGGACACGGGGGGGATCAAAAAAACCCCCCGGTAGAGGGATGGGAGAGTGAGCGTTCAGAGGGACGCAGGAGTATCGTGTCTCTATAGGGAGGGACACCTGTTGATCTATGCCTTTGATTGCTGCACAAGTAAAGTGATCGGTTTGAGGTTATTGCTATGTGTGTGTGTTACTGTACAATAAGTCATGACGAAGCCTACTTCCCCTAGGGCGGAAGCTGTCGACGGTGGAGGCGCTGCACCAAGTATCAGTAGTGTAGCGAACCCAGGCTCTCCGTGGCAGAGGCTCAGGTCCTGTGAGCCATACAGGTTATACAGCCATTGTAGTGGTCTGTGTTCGCTAGGAACCAGGGCTACAGTTATTTTTTTTTTTTTTTTTTACTTAGGTTTATTAGTTTTTTTTCCCAACAGTTGTGGGTGGGAGGGGAGGAAAGAGTACAGAAATAAAGAGGCGGGTAATGGGGAGGGTGGGGAGGGAAGGAATGGATGCAAACATTCCTGACAATAATACTTCGCATTACAGTATATAGAAATACATTATACAGGTCCACTGGAAAAAATACTCTTTATTAATACTATTAAGGGGGGACGGGTGGCTTACCCATCTGGTACCTGGGTAGCATAGGGATTCTTGGAGGATTTATGGCATGATCTATTGTGGGTGGTGGTTCTGCGTCTGATTATTTTTCTGCTTATCATCCTATGAAAGGTCAAGTTGTAAAATCACATCAGTCTCTTTATTTGTGATTTCCGGCTTCACAGGGCTCTTTCTTGCTTGGAAAGTTTTTGTCTGACATTAATGCCAGTGAAATGAACATACTTTGAAATGTTCCTTTTTGTGCCTTTTGTCTCGGCAAATCCTGGCAGGTTTATTATTCCATGCAGTAAGAAGAAGATTTGCAAATATTGGGGACATTTATATCCTGCAGTCCACGGCAAAAAGAAAAGCTTACTTGTATTTTCTTTTCTTCTTACTTTAAATCAGGTTTAAGGTTACATAGGAAATTTCACAAGAACACCAAATCTGGAAATTACATTACGCTGTGCCAAAACTCGCCAACATTTACAAAAGGCCACAAAAGTGTTTGCAAAGGGTGACATTTGTTCAAGAGCCTTGCGATTTTTTTGGGAGAACTTTGCCATTTTTCACTACTTTGTTAAGAGTTGTGAATATCCCACATTTGCAAATTACACAACTTGTTTACCCACCTCGGCCGGGGACCCTGATTTGGGTTTATTACTGCTGGAAAATAAAGTGACCTAAAAGAAGACTTCAAGAGCTACCCCTTGACCAGCAGGGAAGATGAGCACATTACATACAAACAGTGGTAGCCAACTCCAGACATTTCAAGAGCTGCCAACAGTAAGGTTATCAGGATATCCCTGCATCAGCAAAGGTAGTGCAGTCAAAGACCTGAACCATGATTGAGCCACCTGCGCTGAAGCAGGGATATCTGAAAACATGACCTGTTGTAGCTCTTGAGGATGGAGTTTGCCACCACTGCATTTATATGCATCACTGGCAAACAAGGGGGGGGAGTGGAGACGGAGAATGACTATTTTTACTAGCTTTTCTCTCGTCCTAATGGTATGTGGCCACTAATGAAATCGGGAGTCGTGAAATTCCGTTTTCCCCATGCCAGTTTCTATTAGCTGGCTCGAGTTGTAGTAAATGTGTGCACGAAGAGACACATTCTGAGGGGCCAGCAGTAGGCAGCAGGAAGGACATATGTTCATTTAGCGCACGCAGCTCAGATGAATACATGTGAAAACAATCTGAAGCTGTGTGCTGCAACACACGAGGGAGGGGAACTGTAGGGGAGTATGGATCAAGGTCCGCAAAAATGAAACGGCCGCATTTAAATTGACCATGTTGGTGTGTCCTTGCATCAAATTGATTACGCAACCTTTAATTTAAAGACCAGGTAGAGAAGTGAAAATCAGAAACAGGATGTTTCAACGTTGCATCCTGTAGCTGCTTTTGCTTGATGTTCTCTGAATGAAATGAGCCCCGGTTCTGACGTTGGCATTTGCTCAGTGCCGAAAGACAGACATAGGTTGTGCTGTTTGCTAATATTTGTTGTTATTGCTCTTAACCGTATGGAAATAAAATGTTCATTACGGCGAGCAACCGTGCTGAGCTTGGGGATATCCTCAAAACCTGACGGTAGGGCAGGTCTTGAGACTGGAGTTGACACCCACTGGTATACAGCAAAATGCAATGGGAAGAGTAAATGGCAATACTACTAAAAATACCGGAATCTATAAGTTTTACCAGGCAGACGTTGTATCGTTGTAGGTCTGTTTTACCAGGGAGACGTTTTATAATCCCAACGACTGTACAATGTAGGTAAGGCGAGGTTAAGAAGGATCTCCTTGAATTACCAACCTCCTGTTGGCACGCAGTACCCAGATCTCTTTTCTCCAAACAGGTTATCGCAGGAGTACAAGTACCGTTGCAGAAGAGACGGTAGGAAGTTTGTCACCAAAGACACAGTAGAAGCGTTGGGAAATCCAGCCTGAATCTGGGGCATCTCCTGGGCATGTTCTTGGGCCTGGCTACAATTCTTTGTGCGCCAATGTGGTGCAGGATGTCCTTTTAACACTTGTCATATTATGTATTGCAGGTGGTACAGGGCAAGATTCGCTAATGGGACCAGGACAAGTTCCCAAGAAACGGTCACCTGGGTGATGTTTACTATCAAATTACGTCATTTATGGGGGAAAAAATAATGCAAAGTTGCAGTTGTTAAAAGCCCACCCCTATGAAAGTCCATACATAAAAATGCAATGCCTTACTAAATGTCTGATTCCAATGAGATTCTTTTTATTGCACTTAAAGCTCCTATGGGATAGGTTTCCATCAATTAATTTCCAGTATAAACCTCAATTAAAGTAGTAATTAGGCATCCAGAAGTTCCAGACAAACCCACAGAAAACATTGTCTATATGACATTTTTAGATGATGCGGTACTTAAACGATAAGCGAACAACAAGATCAACTATTTGGGGGGAAGAAAATCATTAATTGAGCCACTGTTATCAAAGGCAGATTCTTTTTAGAGGAGATACGAAAGATTAGAATAGGAGGAAAGCATAACTTGTCCTCGAAGACACACAGACACACAACAAACTCCACCACACTTTATTCGTTGTGCAAAATTTAAGTGGTGTACCCTTTATAGTACGTGTGTAATCCAAGGGTAATTAGAATGCATTTAACGCTCAATACCAGTAAAGGATTTGGTAATATATAATTTATATAATCACTATACCCTACCCCGTTAGTATATACTGTATAATCACTATACCCTTACCCCGGGTGCTTAATAGTACTTCTAATAATTATACCTATCCAGTTTCATGTTATCGTCTACTCCTACACCCATACCCGTTATTTAATACTGTGTAATTATTATTACCCTACCCTGTTATTCAGTTACTGGTAATCATATACCGTACCCCATTATTCATGTATTGTGTAATTCACTACTAACAATTACCCCGTTATTCAATGCACGTGTAATTTATTTACACTACCCCGTCTATTCATGTACTGTGTAATTATTATACCCTACCCATTATTCATGTACTGGTAACCACTATTTACACTACCCCGTTATTCATGCACTGTGTAATTATTATACACTACCCAGTTATTTCATGTACTGTGTAATATTATATATACCCAACACAGTATTCATGTACTGTATAATCACATTACCCTACCCAGTTATTTAATATACTGCTGTATGTCAATTAATTATACCCTGCCCTTTATTCATGTACTGTGTAATTATTATACACTACCCAGTTATTAATTACTGTTTGTAATCATTATACCCAAACCCAGTTATTCAGTACGGTATAATCAGTATACCCTACCCCGTTATTTATATACTGTGTAATTATTAACCCACCCTGTTATTCATGCATGTGTTATGTAATCATAACAGACCCCATTATTCATGTTACTGTGAATCACTATACCTTACCCTGTTATTCTGCCTTGTAATTATTATACACACCCGTTAGTCAATGTATGTGTAATTATTATACCCAACCATTATTCATGCTACGGTGTAATCACTATACCCTAACCGTTATTCAGCACTGTGTAATTATTATAACTAAACAGTTATTAATGTACTGTTGTAATCATTTATACCCTACCAAGTTATTCATGTTACGGTGATGTAATTATTATTACCCCTAACCAAGTTATTCATGACTGTGTATCATGCTCCCAACCGCTCCATTATCATATGTGTAATCATTATACCCTAGCCCTGCTATGATGACTTTGGGAATAATGAATTTATTTGTCTGCCATAAAGTGATTGATTTAGTAGCTTTAAGGGTCCTGAATCAAATGTTTTTCTAATTATGGTTGTTATTTTTACTGACAGTATCTGAGACCAAAATAAGATCCTCTTCCGATGTGATAGTGACATTCATTAGTAATTCAGCTTTGTGGGCTGTTTTGCTATAAACTGTCTCCTCTCTGGACCCAATGCAGGCTGTTTGTGACTGGGTCCCTCCTGGGGACTCTTTGAGTTCTTACATGGCTAGTGATACTTTAACAGGACACCAATGAACCCCATCAGATACCCCCTCTTCATTGCGAGATCAAGGTGCAAGGGCAAGGTACCTTCCCTGCTGTCACCGCTCCCGTGTCATCTCACTATAAGCGCAACGCCAAACCGTGACACCTCGTGGGGCTGTCACTGCGGAACGTCCTGCGTGCGGGGAGAGACGACATCATGATTCAGCCACGATGGGCAATGAGCATCTTCTGCCACACTACAAGGATACAATAGCCACTGGACCTTTGCCACGTTACTGCAGCCGACTCAGTCAATCTCTTGATTTGGAGCAGGAAATGTCAAGATAAACCAGCTAAACACACACCATGGATAAGTTCCATTGTGGCATGTGGGGGATCAGCTATATGTTTTTAGCCATGGAGTAGATAGCAGGGGGTAGGGGCTGCGCCCCCCACGGCTGTCCACTGCGGCCAATTAATGCCAAGAGAGAAACAAGAATTTGGTATTGATGTCTCCATCTCTATTTTGCGGAAGAATCTTCGGATTCACGTATAACACGGGGGTTTCAGACCCCTCCCAAACAAACTGAGCCACTGATCTGAAGGCCACTCGTGCTGACAGGAGGGTTCATTAGCACTCTGACCTGTTGGCGTTCGAGCGACAGGAGTTGAGAAACGCCTGCTAGAAACCCATGGTGCCTTGATAAGGTATTTGATAAACACACATTTACATGGTACAGTTCTTGCCTTATTTCTGTATTAAATAAATACTTTTTTTTTTTAACCTGTCACTATATAAAAAAGCAATACACAAATGGAATAATCGGGACAAAATATAGGGCTTTGTTGGGAGCTTTCGAAGTTCAGTCTTTGGGGCTACTGAAACATACCACAGAGAAAATTAGGTTTGAATTACATGCTGTCGTTCTTGCTAGCTGTTGCATTGTATGGGTAGACGGTGATGAAAGAAGAAACCTATGGACTGTTTCAAAAGCTTTCTTATTTTCGTAGTCATCATATGTGGGTACGCTAAACATGATCCACAACTACTATAAAACTCTACATTCAACGTGTGGTAATCTCCCATCTTGCGGTTCGATCAAAAGGACCATTGGCCATTATGGACTTGAGAGATTATAAAATCCATCACATATGTACTGTGCACTTGGAAAAGTTGTCCATTAACAATTAGAAGCCTCAAGTGTTTACGCGCACAACACGGTATCTTGTTATAGAAATTAATTAAGAATACGTAATAAGACAACATAATAAAGGCGACCTTGTTTCGTGTACACGAGTTAGTTGGTCTGGTATTGTTTTTGTCAAGTCTCTGCTTCCCGTGAAGTGAGTAACATTAATGGGTCACTGATTCTTGCTTGTATTCAACTGACTAGATGGCACAGTCAAATAAATCATACAGTAGTAAGGTACCTTGTTAGTAGCTGCATGAAGGAACTAGGAGTCACTGGTCTCTCGTTTAACGTGTTGGTTGGCATAATTGAATGAAGTCATGCTTCCTCACTATGTTAGACTACTGAGGGTTATTCGTACTGTCCACTTCCTCGTTCTCGGTCCAATTGTTGTTTGCACAGTTGGGCCAGGGAGTCCTGTTCTTCAAAGACAGCACTGGTGTTGCAAAGATGACGATTCAGCAGGCTGTTTGTGCATAGTGGTTGCTATGTTGTTAGACCCACAGTCTGGCTGGTTAAGAGATGTACGTTCTCATCGTGGTCAACAGCGTCCGTCACCAGTTGAGCGTTAATCTTGCACACGACTTGGATACCTGGCATGTCTTTCCTGCAGAAGTACCTTGTTTGGCTGCAAAAAAGAAGTCCGCTTGTTACTTCCAGACGCACTCCTTGGTTCCTAATGCCGACAGCTTATGCAGGTATCATCTGCTTCAGTAATTCCAGGTGCCCATTCACCTGCAGGAAGATAGGCACAGAACATTGATCTTATCAAAAGCAAACTAGCACAAAGGCGGGAAAGATGAGGCGTGTCCTGAAACACAACCTACACTTGTCATGATTGTGGATATATACGACATTGCAAAGAGATTAACACAACAAATCATTACACAAGCAGTGTCATAAAGCAACAATAACCTCACTACACACTTGAAAGCCTAAAGTCTCTGGTGAATGGGTGCAAGAAACTTTAAATTGCTCTGCTTAAGTGGGAGCAGGAAAACCCAGCATGAACACGGCCACCACAGCGGGGTGCTGAGGCTTCTTTAAGTCCTAGTTTGAGTTAAAACAAATGATCTTGTCATGTAGTACAGGGGAATATGGGTCCGTTTATCAATGTCTCCCAGCAGCCAAAACTCAGCAACAGATTATCAAAGGGGAAAATCTCATTGGTTTCATTGCGAATGTTTTCCGTGATACATTAATGGCTGTTTTTGTGCCCCAATTTAGCAGCCGGGGAGCGAGACTAATAAATGGGCTCATTACAGTAGTATCAAAACACTATGCATCAAGTTATTTTGCAGGAAAGGGAAATAAATATATATTTTTTATTTTAACAATAAGTGCTGTGTGTGAAACGTATAAGTCTCAGCTTAAAGTCATCCTGTGCAGTTTGTTTTCCGGCTAATTTCTGCTCAAATATTAAAAAGATCTATGCAACATGCAGGATTGAAATGATAGGCCAGTCTTCATTTAAACACACGGTTACGCGCTTTAGTGGTACAAAACGGAAATCCCATCTGGATTTTTTAGCAATGTAGAAAAGAAACGGAAATAAAGGTGCTATAGTGCACTGTATTAATTGAATAGGAGGATGTGGTGCTTGATTGTTGATGGCCGGCTGTCCTCTGCAACGCTCTGCAGGACTTGGACACACACACAAAACATGACGCCTGTCAAAGCCTCAGAGTCCCTAAAGTATCTCATTAAGAGGGGTTTTCCCCAAGGTTTGTGCTGGGAAAGGACACGGGTCAACAGTTAACCTCAAGTGTAATTACTTTCTGTGAGCCGGGGGCGTTCATGCTAATTACACCGATCCTTCCGTTTAGTATTACCCTTCGGCAAAAGAGCTGTAATGGGGGGCGGAGGAATGGAGAGCCAATTATAGGTGATGAATCACACAGAGAACGCACGTCGACAGTGAAATGAAATGAGGTCAAAAGTTTGGGAGGTGGAAATTAGCTGGATCCTTTAGTACGGCACATATTTAATAGTGTAAAGCCGAGATATATTAGTTCTCTAACACATATAATTACATAATTATCTGAAGAGGAAGAAACATTGCTAAGTCCGTAAGGAATCGAATTGCTTAAATTGATATCTAACTGGCAGCCCAGGGACTGGATAATGTACTCAACGCGAATTGTTATCCGGTCGCTCGACGCTTGCAGATGGGTAAACGGTCTAGGAAATCAGTGGAATACGACAATAAATGATGGTAACCTTAGGTAATGTGTGGTAATAAACTCCTTATATTACTCCACATCTCCATTGCCACTTGGTGACTAGTGGGGCCAAAGTTACCAAAATCTTTGACATATGAGGTAAAAACTCAGATAAGTGCATTCTGGGTGAAAATGGACATAATGATGTGTAAAATATATTCTAAGTATGTATTGCTGACCGAGGAAGTGAGAAAACTCTCAAAATGTTAATATCAATATATAATACGAAGTACTCATTGATTCTGGACTATACACAACTGGATCTAACACAGCTATTGTACTAACATATATTCAAATGATTTAAATTTGCATATTTCCCAGGCTATACACCACAGGGTTATAGGTTCATCAATTTTAGTTCTACAAGTAAATGGATTCTCTCATAAATTGGTCTCTCGCTCACTCGAGATGAGGATTTCAAATCTGTCAGTTTCCGGCATGAATATCACAAAAAAAAAATTTGTCCTAAAAGCATGTGCAATGAGATGTCAAATGTGGGATTTTTAGGCAAAGATATATATTTTAAATGAATAGATTAAACTAATTTTTATTGCAGCAGGTGCATGACTTTTTTCCTAGGGCGATTGTGCATGACAGGTCACAAAATATATCACTTTTTAAAGCTTAATACGCAGCCCGGCGATGCATTGTAACGCAAAAAGTCCCCACATCTGATTACAGGGATCCAGCACAGAGGAAGAACGTATTGAGCTGCTACTGAATTTGCATCACTACAAAATAAACATTAATAATTAAAAGATTAAAAGAACCCAGATGTGTCTGGGAGTCAGTGGCATTTGATGATACCAATTAATTAATCACCAAATATTCGTAAATAGCTTTTCTTTCAGTGGCCTGTGATGTGAAAAAAAATTAATTGTGCATTATTGTTTTTTTTCCCTTTAAACTCTTGAACGTATAATCCCTACTGTTCTCATTCTCTGCTTACTCTTTCATTTTACGTATGTCTCCCTTACCCTTCATGTTGGATGATTCTTTGTTTTATATATTTAACAATGTAACCTTGAAGCATAAAACAAAAAATTTTAGAAATAACCAGGGAGCCATATGAATTGTGTTGCAAGACCAGAGGAGCTTGTTCCTTGGAGTCAGATGGTGCCAATGAGCAAGACAGAAAGGGTCTGCTGCGGTCATCCTGTGCTGGGGAACTCGTTTGACTGGGCCATTAGGAGGGACTTGTGACCGATCATGCTATACAGGGGTGCTCAATTCAAGCCCCCCCCCACCCCTCAACAGGTCAGGTTTTAAGGATATCCAAGCATCAGCACAGGTGGCTCAATCAGTGGCTCGTCTTGACTGAGACCACTGATTGAGCCACCTGTGATGAGCGGCATATCCTTGAAAAAACCTGACCTGTGTTGGGGGGTGGGGGCAGGACTGGAGTTGGGCACACATTCTCCATGGAGATGAACGGGCTGGCGGAGAAGAAGCTCCTGTTTGTTGGTGTTTTAAGATTGGATTTTAATTAAGAGTAAAATATGGAAGTAATGCGGAAAGTGGATTAGAAATAATTGAGTTTGAAGATACTCTGCATGCGGACTGTCCTCATTTACTACAAGAGCAATCCAAATTATGAGAGGCGCGTGTGTGAGAGAGAGAGGCATGAAGGAGCCAAGGAGGGGGGTGAAGGGAGACCTGAAACCACATCAATAACAAACCCCCAAACTGTTGCTGATATCTCTTACCAACGGTTCATCTAAGAGATATCCGGGCTCTGTGTAACCCCATGACCGGTTACCGTTTGGGACCTACATTAAGCTCAGTCAAATCTCTGACATATATAGTGAGAGAGTCGTGATACAGCAGCAACCGTAAGATGGAAGGAAAGCAGCACAGTGGGTGAGTGGAGAGAAAGAAGTCATGAGACGTCCCTGTGAGATTAATGGAGAAGCTGACATCCACCGAGAGAGAGAGATAGCAAAGAGAGAAACGGACAGGGACACACAGCAGATAGAGCCTGTGAATGGGTTTCTTACACCCAACCAGAGAACAAATATAAAAAGGAGGAGGGAGAGGGAGGGAGTGGTTGTACAATCTCGACACAAGAGGCAAGGGAAGAGTCTTCATACAGGGGTGGCCTACTCCAGTCCTCAAGGGCCACCAACAGGTCAGGTTTTCGGAGATATCCTGCTTAAACACGTCATGACTGTGACGCGTCCAGTGACCCCATGTCATCCACATGACCCCGCGGCATCATTTGACGCAGGAGCAAAAGGTAAAGGGGGGGGGTGGAGGGGGGGGGACTAGCATGTAGAGGGGCGCCGGAGAAACTTTTGTGCACCTGATATATAACCACTGCAAGAGACAGGAGCAGAGAAATCCCGTACCAATGACAACTCCCTCCTTCTCCCAGTCTCCTTCTCTATCAGTGAGGTCCCTCTCCGTTCAGCCGACAGGCCAAGCAGAAGGAGAAATAAAAGGGCTTACCACAGAGGACAGGTCCACGTTACCATTCTCCGGTCATCCAAGTTTACTGGTTGCAGGCCAGCACGTTCAGCTTACTGAGGAGCTGCGGGTTATTACAAGCTCAGCACCAGTCTCCCCCTAGCAGTGATTAGAAAGAGTGTGAGCAGCAAGCACAGATATATCTCACACTTTACACGGTTTATAGCAAATTTAGTCTTAGTAGCTCTGAAAAGATATTCACTGTTGTACAGTCAGTACTCATTACAATATATATAAATATATATATATATATATATATATATATATCTGCTATAGGCAAAGGGAGTAAGGGAAGAGTTCTAACGTCTCACAATATCATTCAGACTGAAATGAGCAAGAGCAAAGGACATTATCCAGTAGTACAGGAAGATGTACAGATCGTTTTTGTACATTACAAATTCACTAATGAACAACAACACATGGGAGTGTGAGGAAAACGAGGCAGAGGGACACAAAGAAACCTACTTCAATGGTCATCAGGTGTCTTCCCACTCCTCCAAGTGGATTGGGCAAAGACACCATAGCAAATATGGGCCAGTGTGAGTTAACAATATCACAATGATACAACAGGGTGAAAAATGGGAGAAAGGTAGTTAGTGCTAAACCTTTTAGGCAGGTGTGGCCACACTGAAAATACGAGGGAAATTAAGGAACCGGTAGCACTCAACAGAGCAAAACTACGCGTTGTTACATCTCGTAAGGAGAAGGTGGGAAGGACATCAAAAAGTTGCAGTAACTCTTATGGCATTGGATTTGAGAGACGGAAATAAAAAAAATACGACGTTTCCGTCACAATGGACCTTCCATCAGGTAAAATTTACTACAACATTCTATGTCGTCCAATGTTCTCACGGTGAGTTTTTGCTCTGCTGAGTGCTGCCTTTGCCTTGATTATTGTGAGTTTAACATTATACAACTGCACGGACAAAAAGGAAAAAAAGACACAACGATGCGATTGGCCACATCGCAACACATAGAGGGGGTGCAAGGGGAGCGCGGGATGCAGAGGCCCAGGTATATGTCCAGGCCTTTAATAGTAATGGATCGGGGATCAAGAGGCCTTGCAACGTCCCTTACCTTGTTCATGGCAATGTGGTGGGTGGACTTGCATGGCAAAACGACAACACGTGACCCCCACTGCGTCATTTGACGCCGAAGACAAGGGTAAGGAGGGGGGCCGCGAGCAGGCAGGGGCGCGCAGAGGGAACTCACTATAGGAACGAGGTATAATTTCCTCTACTTCATACACACTGTTAAAAACATACTCACCTGCTGTATCCATTAATGATCCTTTCCAGCCACCACGCGGGTCAGGGCTCCATTTCTTTGCATACGCCTTCCACTGGGCTCCCCAGCAGTACCACGTCCTCAATAAATCCCATCAGAAGCCTGAGAGGGACAACCACAGAGTTAAGGATTCCCCCTTCTCATGCTCCTGGCCCTTCGTGTCTCACATAATAAGCGTCTCATTCCAGGTGACAAAACGCAAAGACAAAATATTGATTTGTGTCCACCAAAATGTAATGGTTCTTTGTTCAGAAGCATCAGCAACATAACGTACGTTATACTTTGGCGCTGATTCAATCATACTCAGAATTGTTTTCAAACGATCACAGTACATGACGTTTTGGATGATGGTATTGAACAGTCTGGTTTTTTTTTTTTTTTTAAAAAGGGGAGAATAGGACTATATTAGTCTAAAAAGTCCATACCACGAATTCTTAGCCAATAGAACAGCTCGAAATAAGGCAATATTGGGGTTCACATGTCCAGCATCTACAGCTTCTTCCCAGAGAACCAAAACACTATTTGTTCCTGTCATAGTGCTGCTGACTCTCTCCAGCCCTTATCACACCACAGATAAACCTGTTGTAGGTGGTTATTACGCGCTAATGAAGCAAATATGAGCTCCACACAAAAAAACAAACATGCTGTTAATGATGAAATATGATCTAGGGCAGAGCTGGCCAACTCCAGTTCTCAAGGGCCACCAACAGGTCAGGTTTTAAGGAGATCCTGCTTCAGCACAAGTGGCTAATCAGTGGCTCAGTTTTCGCACTAAGCCGATGTTGAGCCCCGTGCTGAAGCAGGAATCTCCTTAAAGACACTGTTGGTGGCCCTTGAGAGTGCAGTTGGCCACCCGGTCTAGTTCTTTAAAATAAGGTAATTTTTTTAGAGGGAAACAACGGCCTGTAACAAAAATGTTAGTGATAATGACGTTACGGAGATGTCTGTGCTGTGTCTTTCTTATAAAGGGGGAGGACTGGCCGTGGTTTGTGTGTGAGAGGAAGGTTTTACTGTTGCTTTTACCTGCCTCTTGTGCCAGCTCCTGCAAGCAGAAATAAATGACTCGAGCTCCCAGGCTGAAGCCGATTAGAGTCACCGGTCTCTTCCCCTTTCATTGCAAGAAGATAAAGAGATCAAGGAGTAATGAGAGTGCAGGAGAGAATATCATTATTGCTACTTTTACACATTACAGCCCCTTTAATTGGACAACATGAGGGTCCTTCAGATGTTATTATAGTTAAGCTTCTGAAGCCTGAAATGTGTAACAAGCCAGTGCAACCAAGCAACATGTTCTGGAGCAAATAAATCACCTGCTGTGTCAGTCTACCAGGTTTATTCATGTAAACTATGCTTCATAGCTGTTCAAAATGTAGATTCAAACTAAAAGTCCAATAATTCATCACAGAATACATAAAGTATATTTCCTAGGGGGTAATAAATAAACATGCGTGTATGTGTTTGGGGGGAAGAGGGACGGACGGGGGTGGGGGGGGGGGGGGGGAGGTTGGGGGAGCTTAGGATGTTAACTCGGATACTGCTGGGGATGTGTTAATACTTTGCCACATTAGATAACCATCGAATGGTTGAACCTTCTTTCGACGGGGAGATAATCTGCATGACTATGTAAATACTGCGCAGCGAAACAGTTCATTAGATCAGGGAAGAATTTAAACTCAGCTCCTCCAAGCAAAAACAAAAAAAAAAAAAAAAAAAAGTGGAAAAGAAAAAAAAAAAAAAAAAGAAGTCAGAAAGAAAAAAAACCAAGAAAAGAAAACAAAAAACGAAAAAAAAGAAAAAAGAATAATCAAGCAACACACGCCCACCCCCACACCACCACCCCCACCAAAACCACAACCCCACCCCCCCCCCCCCCCCCCCCCAACAAGTCAGGTTTTCAGGATATCCCAGCTTCAGCACAGGTGGCTCAATCAGTGGCTCAGCCACCTGTACTGAAGTAGGCACCGATTGAGCCACCTGTGATGAAGCAGGCACCAATTGAGCCACCTGTGATGAAGCAGGGACCGATTGAGCCACCTGTGATGAAGCAGGGACCGATTGAGCCACCTGTGATGAAGCAGGGACCGATTGAGCCACCTGTGATGAAGCAGGCACTGATTGAGCCACCTGTGATGAAGCAGGGACTGATTGAGCCACCTGTGATGAAGCAGGGACCGATTGAGCCATCTGTGATGAAGCAGGCACTGATTGAGCCAGGTGTTGGGGCTCTTGAGGACTGGAGTTGAGCACCCCTGAATTAGATGATCGTGATGGGTCTAGGTGTCCATGACACAGTATATGAAGCGGCATCTATCCTAGAGACGGTAACATCTTTGTGAATGATGAGCGCCAAACCAGTTGGATAGATGGATTGTGGAAATAGACACAGGCTGTGTCATATCATATCATGGTGCTGGTGCCTAATTCAACAGGCCGATTTCTGCCCGAGACACATCACCTCCTCCCACACAGCTGCTCCTCCACCATGTAGTTTCTGGGCTTGGATTGTCACGGGTAATAACTGACGATGTTCTGTGCTCCTGCTATTAATGCATAATGGACACTTATGCCTGTGCATGTAATCCCCAACTCAGCGACACGATTACAAATTCTACTACAGGAACATATGGTAATTAAAGCAATTGCTGACAGGAATACAACACTTCCCCCCACACACAGGGCCATATTGCTCAAGAAATCTCTCGATTCTTCCCCGGCTGGCAGGTGTATGGACCTTATCATACATAAAACAAATCATTTGTATCTTCCCACAAGCATACTCAAGCATTCATCCATTCAGGGGCGTACAAATATATACAGAACTTGTGAGCCAGCCAACATTTCTAGGAGCCAAATAAAACCCCACTACATACTTGTCACCGCTAGAGGATTCCACCACAGATATGGCTGCATTAAGGCTTTGGAATGGTAGTTTGCTGTATAAATAGGATATAGTTCTATATCTTTTTTCATTTTCTTAGCATGATATAATTATTGATCAGTTTTACCAAGCCCCACCTGGCATCTACCTGCTCATCACACCAGCGATGTCCAGAATTGGCGCCATTTTGTGAGATCTGCAGCGGAAGTGCGACTTCATGAGATAAAGTCGCATTTCCGCGTACCAAACGCGTAAGGCGCACTTGTGATGTCAACTACAGAATATCGAAGCAAGCGAAGCCACGCAGAGAAAGCGGTTAACGCTTTGAATACCTGGATCTGCTGCTGTTACCTGCTGAAACACTAGTCCTTTTGTTTGCAGTCCACTCTCGCATTGGCAGGCTGGTGATTCATACTGCCCCTGGGTGCTCCCTATTACATCCTGGTATCCAGCTTTACCAGCCACTTTTCATCTTTTCAGTGTTCTGGTCCCAGATGACTGCTCTGTCGTGGTGACCATGATTATTACTCTCTAATTGCTTTTAACTTACCTTGTGAGAGCATCTCGTACCACACTTTTTAACCAATTTATGAAATCATTTTTACGCGGCTAAGCACTACAGAGCATGCGCTTCTTTTCTTTGTTTTATAGATTTCGTTTGGACTTGGTTTCGTCGCTTCTTTAGTCTCTGTTTATTTTTTGGAGCTCCCCCCACATTTCTCTACAAAAAGGGTTTTTGGACACTGCACTATATTGCATTGGATACTTTATAACACTTTTATTGTTTTATGTATAATTCACTGTTTGTCCCACTTTTCACTTTGTCGCTGTAACACTACTTACTAGAGAGAGAAGAGAGAGAAGAGAGAGAATATATATATTTCAATGTGAGCAGTACTTTCAGTACAGCGTTGGGCTGATTAAAACTAGTATTCTCAAACACCAAGAAAGAAAGCACAGGACCGTACCAAGGTCAGGAGATATGTATTCAACAATACTGTAATAAAGCAAGTGGTTACTTACATATTAATAAAACACAGTCCAGTAAAAAATGCAACCAGGCTCCGTGTCACCACATCAGTTTATCGGGGGGGATAGGGGGCTGTTGTATTTGTGTTGGTTTCACCCGCGCGCTGGGATCAGCCAACACCACCTCACAGTTCCCCTACTTCTGGGTTCATGCATCACCCGTATGGAGTAGGTCCCCACGTCTCCGTCACTAACTGTCCCGAACAATGGGAATATGGTGGCTAAGTGCAAAAAATGCACACAAATGGAATCTGGCAACCAAATGGCGTGGAGCCTGGGTATATGCAATGTATTCCGCTACGCATTTCGCACAATAAATGTGCTTCATCAGGCAATAACTTTTGACACCTACAAGGGGTCTTTATAACATCCATCAAGCAGCAGTATTCAATTGCGTAAATTGCTGGTAAATGGACATATAGTATATAAACTAATCTCTATAGCAACTAACAAACAGAAATGTCCGTTCATTGCTGAATTCTATTAGATATTAGATAGTTTTATTATCTATCTGGGTGCAGTGTTATTAGAGGCACTAATTGTAGGTGTTGGAACCAAAATAGATATAAAAATAAACAACCAAGAAAACTGTTAACAATATTATTGAACAATAATCTAAATGCATATAAACACAATAAAAAGCACCCATAGGCAAAAAGGAATGGGAAGGGAAAAGGGGGGAGAGGGGGAGGAAGAGGGGAAAAAAAAGAGAGAGAAAAAGAAGGGAATGCGTAGAGAAGAAATAAAGAAAATGCACAAACAACCAGGCATACACCTAAAAATATAGATGCATACATGCACTCGTGATACCAGATAAATTAAGGGAAGGTGGAAAGGAAAAAATGAGGGAATGCTGGGCCCAAAAAGTTAACTGCGGACTACAATACATGCGTCGAACAAAACGTCACCTTAAACTGCGTATTATGGAGCATCTTAGGAACAATTTTAATATCCCTAAATTAGTGGAATCCTCCAAACCACCTTCTGACCCACTTCCGAGATGTACATGGGTGCAGTACAGTAGGAGTGCGCTATATGGGAATTGAACAGATTACGGCCAATATTAGGGTTGGAGATCGTGATCTCCATATTGCGAGGAGGGAGCAATTTTGGATTTTTACCCTCCAAACCAAATATTCGGGGGGGATTAAACGATTATGTCGAATTAACTCCTTTTTCGAGATAACGTCTTTTCATTTCAGTTCTCTTTATTTTTGGGCCCAGCAGTCCCTCATTTTTTTCCTTTCCACCTTCCCTTAATTTATCTGGTATCACGAGTGCATGTA
This sequence comes from Ascaphus truei, assembly GCA_036426205.1. NCBI lineage: Eukaryota > Metazoa > Chordata > Amphibia > Anura > Ascaphidae > Ascaphus > Ascaphus truei. Next base: position 2,230 of record WSYH01008464.1, on the reverse strand, counting down.
TGCATCTATATTTTTATGTGTATCTTTATTTCTTCTCTACACATTCCCTTCTTTTTCTCTCTCTTTTTTTTCCCCTCTTCCTCCCCCTCTCCCCCCTTTTCCCTTCCCATTCCTTTTTGCCTATGGGTGCTTTTTATTGTGTTTCCATGCATTTAGATTATTGCTCAATAATATTGTTAACAGTTTTCTTGGTTGTATACTTGTATATCTATTTTGGTTCCAACACCTACAATTAGTGCCTCTAATAACACTTCACCCAGATAGTATTATTATCTATCTATTATCTGATAGAATTCAGTAATGAACGGACATTTCTGTTTGTTAGTTGCTATGGAGATTAGTTTATATACTATATGTCCATTTACCAGCAATTTACGCAATTGAATACTGCTGCTTGATGGGTGTTATAAAGGCCCCTTGTTGGTGTCCAAAATGAATGCCTGATGAAGCACATTTATTGTGCGAAACGCGTAGCGGAATACATTGCATATACCCAGGCTCCACGCCATTTGGTTGCCAGATTCCATTTGTGTGCATTTATTGCACGTAGCCACCATATTCCCATTGTTCAGGACAGTCAGTGACGGAGACGTGGAGACCTACTCCATACGGGTACCGCAGTAATGCGTGAACCCGGAAGTAGGGGGAACTGTGAGATGGTGTCGGCTGATCCCAGCGCGTGGGTGGGACCAACACAAATACAACAGCCCCCTATCCCCCCCCGATACACTGATGTGGTGACACGGAGCCTGGTTGCATTTTTTACTGGACTGTGTTTTATTAATATGTAAGTAAGCACTTGCTTTATTATTGTATTGTTGAATACATATCTCCTGACCTTGGTGCGCTCCTGTGCTTTCTGTCTTGGTGCTTGGTCCACTGACAGAGTTTCTCTTTGGTGGACGTACAAGATCCCTTTAGGAAGCAAGAGCGCGGTTTGAAAACAATTTGACTAGTATACTCAAACATTGGCACATCCTTATCAATGATAAAAACAAATAGGCAAGCATTTCCTTACACCGCCACTGTTTTGCTACAGAAGATGGCGGAACATTGGTGACACTTTGACTCAATCCGATCCAGTGACGAAGTACAGTAGCCCAACCAACTGGCTAACTAGAACGCCTGTAGTGCACAAATGCCACGGTTGCACGAATTGTCAACATATGCTTCTAGGCAAAACATTTGCACACCCACAGAGTGGCAAGCCCATTAAGATAAGGGATGTTATGAACTGTGAGCCGCTTTGTAGTGTATCTCATCCGGTGCCCGTGTGGTCTGTACCATATAGGGTATCGATGTATGCCTATACTACAGGCATGCCCTCCCTTGGGGGGGGGGGGGGGGGATAGGGGTAAACTCTTACCCCAAACTGGAACGGCCCCTTTGTTGCCAGATTCATTTGTGGCGGCCATCTTAGTTTGGCGACGTGTAGCGCACCATATTCCCATTGTTCAGGACAGTCAGTGACGGAGACGTGGAGACCTACTCCATACGGGTACCGCAGTAATGCGTGAACCGGCAAGTAGGGGAACGTGAGGATGGTGTCCGGCTGATCCCAGCGCGTGGGTGGGACCAACACACAATACAACAGCCCCCCTATCCCCCGCCCATACATGATGGTTGGTGACAGGAGCCTGGTTGCATTTTTACTGGACTGTGTTTGTATAATATGTAAGTAAGCACTTGCTTTATATTGTATTGTTGAATACATATCTCCGACTGTGGCTGGGCGCTCCTGTGCTTCTCTTGTCTTGTGCTGGTCCACTACAGAGTTTTCTTTGGTGGACGTACAAGATCCCTTAGGAAGCAAGAGCGCGGTTTGAAAACAATTGACTAGTATACTCAAACATTGGCACATCCTTATCAATGATAAAAACAAATAGCAAGCATTTCCTTACACCGCCACTGTTTTGCTACAGAAGATGGCGGAACATTGGTGACACTTTGACTCCAATCCGATCCAGTGGACAAGTACAGTAGCCCAACCAACTGGTCTAACTAGAACGCTGTAGTGCACAAATGCCACGGTTGCACGACATTGTCAACATATGCTCTGGCAAAACATTTGCACACCCACAGGTGGCAAGCCCATTAAGATAAGGGGATGTTATGAACTGTGAGTCGCTTTGTAGTGTACTTCTCCGTGCCAGTGTGGTCTGTACCATATAGGTATCGATGTATGCCTATACTACAGGCATGCCCTCCCTTGGGGGGGGGGGGGGTGGGT